>JARBEQ010263586.1:0-10306 GCA_030265355.1 Tritonia tetraquetra
TAACAATATTTATTGTTGCCTTGGTGGTAAACCCCTCAGCTAAAAGGAAACTGAGCAGATCTTGCCACATTAGGCGAGATAAAAATCGTATAAAATCAAAATAAAGTCGTTGGTTTTTAAGCCCTTTTTAAAAATGAATGTGAAAAAGTAGGGAGAAGAAAGATAAAAATAAAGCACACATCAACATCTACCCCATATAAGAAAAAATGGTGTAATACCCGATACACTGAAAGGTACTAAAAAGGTTATTGATAAAGTAAGAAGATACTATAACATATGAGACATTGAAAAGACTTGCCTCGGGATGTCTGTAGGGTTCCAAATCATACCACTTCCAGCTATACAGCTTTCCGTCACGACCTACGGCCACCAGGTCTGAGTACATGGCTTCTATATGACTGAATAAAGGCACCTCAGAATCCTAAAATTAAATGAAAAGAGAATGAGACCATGTTTAATAATACTATATTATCATATTCTACCATGATTGCTAATTTCCTGGGTCATGTTTAAATAATTTTCTATGATATTGTCTATTCATTTCAATATAATTTCTTTATTATATTGTTAATGGTAGTACTGTGAAATTATAATCTTTTTCTTCTTCTCGAAAACACTCAGATGGACATGCCGACGTCTCGTGTGAAGGCAGCTGTGCATCACAGGTCCTCCAGGTCACCATAGAGTGATTACAATGATAAGTGGAATGGCATCGCTGTCGTGGGGACGTTTGCCCTAAACTGGTGTGTTATTCTGGATCCACGAGATGATTCAGTTGGCCTCTATGTCTGCGTTTTGATGATTATTATTGTTAGCTGTTGCCACGCTTTACAATCGTGCGCTAGTGTTTTTAATCATGGTGGTATGTTTTGTGTTTATTTGGTAGTCCTTTCTTGTTGATGATAAGGTAGTCACTCATCACTATCGTGACTGCGTGCGTCATTTACCTTATCCATCCAAAACTGTAACTCTTCCCCAATGACAACAGGACTCTGGGTAGGCTGATTTCCTTTCTTATTGATGTCAGACGCCGCAGATTCAGCTTTGTCTCTCTCCATTTTCAACGTCTCGTCACGGAATGATGTGTCCAGACGTCTTCTGTGGTCACGGATCCTAAAAATAGAATCACGGTCCCGATCCAGTTCACGATCTCTGTCACCTGGGGAAAATAAGGCAAGCAAAAATGTAAAATTCAATAAATCAATTAATCATTTGGAATCAATATTGGATTATGGAAGAAAAAAACCCAACCTGTTATCCTCCCCCTAAATAAATCCTCCAGTTGTTTTCAAACAAAGAGCAGTATGCATATTGTTGGTGTAATTCTCTAACTAAATAAAATATTACAGGAGAGGCAAAAAACAGTTACAAATTGACTGCACCAAAAGGCAAAGGAAACCTCTTTCGTCTCTAGGTTGGGCAAGCAGTATTCCAGCGACAGTTTCTATCCTCAGAAGAAGGTCTTCCAGGTGGCCTAGGGTTAGCCACATTACTCGACTTGCCAAAATGTTAAAATATCATTGCAAAAGGTTTGTATCATTACTTGGTTTACAAACATTATATTCCCATTAAATTACATAAATTTTAAATTCTAAATGGATCTATTATAAGCGTTACCAACGTTGACACTCCGTATGTGACAAAATTGGTTGTTTTATTATAGCTGAGGGGTTTCCATCAAGGCAGCAGTAAATATTGTTATGGCCAAAACTTGGGCAACACCTACAAATGTGACGTTTGTTTTGCTATTCAAGGTTTGGGCACAGTGGGCTGAACACCTGCTTGCCTTATTACCTGGTCCAAATTTTTTCTAGCTCTCTGTTCAGCGATGCTGGACATGGAGCTGGGCGCAACACTGCTCAACGGTAACATGCACTACAGACACACAAAACAAAAATTTCACCATGAAAATTGTCCAAAGCGCAAGTGGCACCCATGGGTAACGTTTAATGGTATTCAATTTATAGGCATGCATGATAAGACTTCAAAAATCTGAATCGGATAGAACCAAATCCAAATTTCCCGTATTCTTTTCCCAAAATCTTGAATGATAAATGACAGGTCTCTATTATGATTGTTTTTTTCTGTTTTAGGGCTCTATCGACACAGGTAGGTCATTTCAGCGCCCGGCACACGGCTGCAAACAAATCAAAGGTAACTAGATGCCTCCCATAGACCACTAGGAAAGACCATGGGTGGCACCCACCACTGGGGGAGCTTCACCCCCTGTTGGTGAAAGGGCCCTTTTATAAACCCCAGACCCCTGTGGGGCAGAAAAAGGAAAGAAAGAAAACAGAGCGAGATCAGACAAGATGACACTCATGGACCACTAGGAATGACATAGTCCATGGTAGGCAACCATCATTGGGGGGTTTAACCCCCTGTTGATGAACAGAGGACCTATTTATTTTACCACTCTGCAGGGAGCTGTATTATGAACCAACTCTATAATAAACCAAGAAAGTACAGGACGTTGACTCTACACTCACCAAGTCTGGATCTCGTGCCCGAGCCTCGATTTCTGAGAGAGGAATAGCCAAAAACGTCCTCTCCGAACATCACATCAGCGTCGATGATAACAGATGGGTGTTCATGTACACCACTGTCAAGAAGGGATATCAGGTCGTCCGGTACATACGAGTCCTGACTATCATCGTCGTCACCTTCCCCTTCATCATCACGGCTGAGTAGGTTGTTGACAGCCATGTTGACATCTAGATTCTAAAAACAAGGGGAAACAATTCCATGTTAAAGTAAAATTAAAACAGCAAATATATAGTGCGTATCCACTCAGTTCATCATTCATGCCCTATGCACTTTAAAATGTATTGTTTACCCCAGCCAGGCCATTACACTCTTGTATCATACTCAACCCTTTAGGGAGTATTCAGTAGGAGCTACATGCTAGGTGCTCTAGCATTAGCATTCAGACAAGATGGTTCACCGTCCTAGGCTAGGTAATCAATTTTACCTGAGCTGAGTGAGTTAAGCAGGGTAAAGTGTCTTACCTTTTAAGGACACAAGCCCGGCAATCTGGACATAGTGCTCCTCAGAGGTCACCCATCCACATACTAACTATGACAAACCACAAAGGAAGATAAACAAATAAACAGGTTGGTGACTAATGAGCAAAGCTCAAATTCTAAACCACATCATAGCTCCCTGGAGAAGTATAAGATGTTGAATTCCGGGATAACTGTTTTTAACAAAAATCACACTATGTATTCAAATCATAATATCTGAGACCAACAAATAAACAAAACTTTCTAAATACTCATAGATGGATTATAACCTTACCGTTCTCTGGAGTTCACGAATGATGAGATTTCTGGATTTACCTTGGAGAACAACCTGACACTGAAAAAATAGAACGAAACAAACATTTATTTATTCATCATCAATTTATACGGGGTCACAGTGGCTCAGAGGTGTGGTTCTGGCCTTTAAAGTGAGAGGTACCGTGTTCGAATCCCAGCGGCGACAGCTGTTGTTTTTCTTCACAAAACTCGTGTTGAGAAGATTCATCACCACTGAGTGGGATGGAGAACCTTCGTGACCGCCTGAGGCCCAAATTTGACGGGATAAGCCAAGCTGGTCCAGTTTAAATGTATAACTCTGTTTTCAATGATTCAATGTTACTATTTCCAGCAAGACACCAGGGCACAGCTTGGCTTATCCTGTGTAACTCCTGACTTATGCTCCACCTGGAGCACAGGGTTTGAACGAATAAATGCTGTAATCCCATAGATCTGTAGGAATTCCGGTTCTATGATTTGGCCCATGTGGTGACTGGGGTGACTGCAATCAGAAGTTGTAGGTGTCTTGGGTGCCATTTGTGATCGAATACAGAGCTGGCCCCAACACAGGATTGCGGTAGAAATGGGGCTTGATCTAATAAAAGCGACATCTATAAGGCAGTAATTACACAGGATAAGCCAAGCTGTGGCGTGGTGTCGTGCCAGAAATGGTAACAATTAAAATACAGCAAGTCTTTACACCTCCCAGTCTAAATGTATGCTCTATTTTCAATGTTACCATTTCCTGCAAGACACCAGGGCACAGCTTGGCTAATCCTGTTGAACTCCTGAGTTATGCTCCACACAGAGCCGAGAGTTTTGAATGAATGAATGCTAAAATCCAAAGCAATTCCAGTTCTATGTTTTACTTTAGTCCACGTGGTGACTGGGATGCCTGCAATGAGTCGTAGATGTGTTGGAAGTCATTTGTGATGGAACGTGTAGCTGGCCCCAAAGCAGCATTGCAGTAATAACGAAGCTCAATCAAATAAACAATGACAATCTTTCTTTCTTATCCAGTTCCCTGTTACCATTACAGTGTAAGGAACGCTCTATGAGGCATATTTACTCTGGATCAATATATTAGACCAAGCAGGTTATCGGCCCACTGTGAAACAATGACAATGCAATATTAAAATAAGGCCAGAATTACACAGCATAAGTCAAGATTTGTCATGGCGTTTTCTCCGAAATGGTAATTATCAAAATAAAGTTAGTGTTTACACTGGGGTCCAGTCAAAACACCTGCTCCATATTAATTGTTACCATTTAAGACAGGACGTCACACCACAGCTTATCTTATCTTGTGTAAATCAGGCCTAACTTGCCAATCTTCCACTCACCTGGCTTATAAGATCTTCTGGTACAACAGAAGCTGGTACAAGGGGTCGTCCTCCGACAATGACTCCAGACCTCCGACCTCCGCGACTGACGTGAACCGCTCGTTGAACACGACTGAAGCCAGGCGGCTGGTTGTTGTTACTAGCAGCGCCCCCAGTGGCGCCGGCCACCATGGCACCTCCACTAGCAGCGGCTGTGACACCAGCACCAGCAGATGCACCACCTCGTGAGACGGTTGTGGGACTAGATGAGGCATTAACTGTTGACCACCGCCTGATACAAAGGTAACAAAATTAGATAAAAATGAAAAAACTTTCAAAAGACCAAAAAAAAAACCCATTGGGGACGTAGAATGTTTTGGGTTAATACACTTCCTCAGCTAACAAAAAAAAAAAAAAAAACAACATAAAAATGATTTGTCAAAAAGCTTTCAAATTAGTTGTGAGAGTACATGTCAGTCCATTGGAAAGCCGGGCCATACCTGCTAATAAATACAGTAGTTTCTGCCTAAGTGCCCAGTCTCAGGAAAAAGCGCAAACAGGCAATCATTGCCCTGTGACGTCTGTGATTTGTTAGTCTAGGGCCATAAAAGCTATCATGGTATAAAGGTGTGATGTTTAACTATCCAATGAACACTGACGATGAGTTACCACACGTTTGTCAACTCAAAAAACAAGCGATCTGACTAAATCTATTGAGGCACCGAGATACAGGACACTTGAGCGGCAGAGCAATTTAGTTGGCAGGCATACGGAATGACAATTTTAATTATAAAAATTCAGCTTTGCCTGAAACGTGGGCATTCAGGAGGAGGGTGGAAACTACAGTACAGAAATAATTTTTAATACATTAAATAACTTTAATAGTATCTACCCAAAATTATTCTTTACATCTGCATTAGTCTTTAAAAGTTTTGGTTTGTTTTGTTATTTGCACCCTTTTCAACACGGTAAGATCATATCCACAATATTTCATGGGAATCATCAGAACAAAGCCTTGAAAAATGGAAAAGTACATAAGAAAATAGACTTATATCTTCAAGTTCAAGACAACTCCAAGTTTGAACTTCTCCTCTCTATTCATCTTATGATCCGAGGACTATAATGATAATCCCTTGGAAAAGGTGTAGAATTTTTGTTTAATTCTAATCATCAACATAACCCTATTTACAGGTAAATTAAAAAAATTGTAATCCCCCAAATAACAATTTAAATCAAATAATTCTTTTAAAAAAATAAAATCTCCCTCACCCTGTAGATTGTGCCGTGGCAGAACCCAAGGCATCTGTGACTAACACAATAGGACTTTCCATCACCACGGACCCACTTCTTGTGGAAGCTGTGCGATCTGTCTTTTCCAATTTCATTGGCTTCCTGACATTAAAAGAAAGAAGAGAGAAAAAATTAAGAGAAAAATGTAGCGACAGACTAGATGGCATTCTATCAACGTAACATAAACCCATTATATTCAAAATCCACAATATGATAATTTCAAACTATTTTTTTTACCCCTTCCAAAATAAAGATAAAAAAATTCCCACAATGTTCATAGGATGACTAAGTGCTGACTATTCTAAGAAAGCCAATAAAAACAAAAAGTGATTAAAAATTTAATAAATTTTCAACAAAAAAAGAAAGATGGTACACTTTCAAGACTCAAAACATAACATGATACAAATATGACACTATTTACTCACGGTTTTGTGTCTGTTTTCTGTAAGTCCAGCTTGTCTGCAGCCACATAATAGGACACACGGCAAACTCTGCCATCCTGTCAACAGCAATAATTTGAGTTCAATATAAAATGAATTATCTAACATGTCCCCTACACAGCAGTCATTTGTTTACACTTTAACACACACCTGTGTATAATTATGACGCGGCATGGCGGTTAGTCTAAGGACAGGCATTATTTCAAGACAATGAGATAGTATTAAATATGATGCCTTTTGTATGTTGGCAAAGAGAGGGAGGGAGAGTCTGTATCTATAAGACAAATTACATTATGAATTTGTGATGCCGATAGAGCACCAAAAAAAAGCATTATAATTATAATGATGATGGACATCAATCCTCAATACAAATAATTAAAGTGTTTGTTAGTGAATCCTGGAACTGTTCCCCACCAGATTCACTCGATCAAACAAAGGGTATCGGAAAAGACTTTTAGACAACGGTGTTTGATTTCACAAGACAAGTAGTTCTGGAAAATCATATCGTCGGTGTCATTAACAAACCACTTCAGAATGTAAAAGTTCCTTTTTTCAGGAGAGACAAAAAAGTGATTTTGAAATAGTAAACAGAAGACATGCATGAGGTGCTTTGGTTTTATTCCTCATGATTTCATTGGTCCATTTGAATAGCTTGACCTCATCACAAGGTGTGTTGAAGGTCAAGTCAAGGAAAATCCCCTGGAATTTTCAGCCGTTAAAAAAAATCCTGACTTCAGTGGTTTACTTGCGACACAGACGATATCATTTATTTTCTACTGTTTGTCTCATAGGGATGTCCACAGCATAGAGCCTTGAAAGTCCTAGTGTGAATAATAAATCAGCCTCTGCCTGGATTAGAAGTGAGAAATCTGCATCGTCGGTGTACTTTAACGCTCACATCCAGAATTGTTTTAAACACATTTCCCCCTTTTTAACCATATATGGGGATTGCCCTACCTTATATTATGTCAGAAACCTGACCAATGGAAAGTAAGTTCTTAACCGTCTGCTCAAAACAAAAGGCTTTCTTTCTTAGTCACAACTTTATAAAACTCTTAAACATGTAGAAGCTTTACAAAACTTAGGTCATTTGCTTGTAGTGCGATGGTAATAATAATTTTTTTTGCCTCCTGTAAAAGATTAGTCAGCAGCCTTACGCCGTTAGATATTACATCAATAGAAAAAATGGGAAAGCGATATGGTCCACTCAATCAACAAAGACACCGTTGTAAATAAAACATCCACCCTTACCTCCAGCAACAGAGCCATATGAGAGGGCCCAACAACACATTCTGAGACTGTTACATTCCTCAGTATGTTGAGAGCAGGGGGAGCAGTAAATCCATGCCGACTAAATTTCTCTGCAACTTCTCGCAGCCTAGAGAGAAAAAAAAAATACAGAATTTCAAAAATAGAGCACAAAGAGTAATACTAATATTCAATTTAGACCCCAAAATAAAAATGATTTCCATAAAAACAGACATCAGGTTCAATTTAGCACTTCACAATGAAGACATACCTTACACCTAAAGGAACTAACCACTAAAAGGTTATTAATAAAGAAAGAAAGAAAGAAGACCTGGACGTGGACATTATCATGACAGCCTCCTTGACAGTCCACCACACCAACTGACACAGTGCAACTCTGTCCATTCCATTAAGATCAAACAAAGTGTTACAAAGCCAGATACAAATTCAGATGAATTCAACAGAACATTCTCTTTCTTCAATGACACATATTATAAAATAGTTCAGTCCATACACCCTCAGTGGACATAGCATTTTGAAAAAAACAACAGTCAGTTTATATTGCCATCACAATAGTCTACACGACCATTTCATTACACTCCACAATCAAAATAGCTGCTGAAAACAAAACTTGAGAAAGTAGTCTTGATCATTGTCATTGTTGACAAGGTCGCTCTGTTTTGCCACATGTGGTTGGAATGGGGCTTGATCAAACAAACAAAGAAGCTAAAAATTTGTTCTTTCAATTAATATTCACTTCAAAATGGGTCTTAGAATATCTCTAGAAGTCTTCTTCTTCATGGTAATGTAGAAACCCCCTAGCTGGGGGACCGGTCTACATGGGTACATCATAGGTGACAATTACGAGGAGAGAGACGACACACAACATTGAGAGTTTGATAATAATAATAATATTCCCAAGTAAAAATAAGAAGAGAAATAAAGATAAAATCGAAACAAACTTTATCTAGAATTGTGAATTTTAAATCTTAATCCTTGCAATGATGAACACGACAATTGACGATAGCCCTCTCATTACGTCAAGCACAGGTCACACCAATGATAGGCGTCTTGGTCTTAGTGTTTACAACACGACACCAAGTGCTTTTACTACACTACGAGCATATCAATAGATTTGGTAGTGTCAAAACAATTTGCTTTGTTTCAGCAAATGTTCCACTAAGCAAGGTCTAAATGAATTGATTGGGGACTATAAACAGCTACTGTTGGATTAGGGGTCTAGACCTAGACCCTTCTATCTAACTTTTAGTTTTAGTTTTAATTTTGGACATCGAGACTCAAACTCAAGAGATCCCAGTCCCAACACCCAACTGAAAAAAAGCCCCCGAAAAGGCAAATCTTGACATCTAAACATGAACCAAACAAAGTTACAGCATGTGTAATTCTTTCCCCAAATGTGTAGGTTACCAGGTTCTTCTAATTCAGGAGAGAACACAATGTTGAACAAAAAAAACCCTCTTACTCTTACTACGAAAGAATCAATCTTTTTCATTTTCTGTCTGTCATCCCAGTCAATTTCTGCAGAACAAATCTATTATAATATGAGTGTTTGCTCCGTCTCTATCACACTTTGCTATTCAAGTATTGGAAACTAAGAAAACAAAGGCATCGTTTTACTATCCAAATGGTTTTCACTATAAACGAGAATAACATTGTCATCCCAGTCACCATCCCCTCGATTTCTCAGTCATTACATTACAACCTGACCAAGACCATTAGTCTTCGACACTTACTTTTCTATCAGTTGATCATCACTGTCTGGCAGAGGCTGCACTGCAAAATGAATTGAAGTCATCTCATATACTAAAATTTATAAACATACAAAATAAAATAGACGTTATTTGAACAGTAAGGTCAAATCATCTGTTCTGAATATGAGAGATGTATTGTCGACGATTTACGCCATCTTTCTGTCAGTGTGTAACGCACATAATTCAACGGCGTTATTTCATTGGTCTAAAATATTCTAGCCGAGAGGAGCTTGACAAGGCCATCCCCACGTCTTGCCTCTTATCACAGGCCTTAGAAGTTGTAACAAATTCTAATGTAAAAATTATGATAATAGTATGGTAATTAGCTGGTTGCAAATAGACTTCTTCCTGACACCGAAAGGTTTAACAGGAAATGATAATTTTTTTTAAAAATAAAGAAAGAAATTGACGTCTTTCTTTATAGTATGTGCCATTTCTCTTTTAGGTGCAAATAATCGGGTGGATTTCATGCTTTATACTGGGTATAGAAGTTCAGTACCTTATCTAAAATCTAAATAGCAAAAACCGTTTTTTATCTCTCCCGGTTTCTTAAAAATCGAAAATATAAAATCTTGGAACACTTCTTTGGCTGATATATCTAGGTACACAAAACGCAGCACGGGTAGAAGGTACGATTTTTGTAATTATTTTTCAGAAAGACAAAAAAAAAAAAACATGAAAGAAAATTTTAAAACAAACAATAAAAATGTCTATGTCACCATGGTTGTAAAGTAGCGATAAAGGGGGAGTGTTGTCGTAGAATGTGTTCCCTATAGACATACCGATTAGCGCGTCCATTAGTTATTCAGATAAAAAGTCTTGACCAATTTCTAAACTTTCTTTCTTTCTTATCCAATTCCCTTTTACCATTACGATGTAGGGCCAGCACAATGAGTCTGGATTTCTCTGGATCAAGATATTAAGCCAAGCAGGTGATC
>JARBEQ010263597.1:0-10304 GCA_030265355.1 Tritonia tetraquetra
GTACTGAAAAGCGATCACCGGGCGGTGTGCGGTGACACGACTGGATGGGATGATAGGGGGTACCTAAAGTAACACAAGAAGTTTGGAGAACACAGTGAAATAAACGTGATGACAATCGCTCAGGATATATTTTGTAAAACAAGGGTTCAATATTTTTTAGTCCAAAAACTGAAATAACACAATTATTGATTATTGAAAACCAACACGGATAACACAGGCTTTTGGAGGAACTTGAGAAGAACACTAGGATATAAATTTGAACATTAACGACCACTGGAATCCGACAGGAATTAAGAATTTGTACAGAGCTATTCGTATGCGACTGGTAGGCTACACACACTATTGAGAGCAAGAGGAGAGAGGGAGAGAGAGGGAGGGAGAGAGAAAGAGAGAGAGGGAGAGAAAGAGGGAGAGAGAAAGAGAGAGAGAGAGGGAGAGAGAGAGAGGGGGAGAGAGAGGAGAGGAGAGAGAGAGAGGAGAGAGAGAGAGGGAGGGAGAGGGGGAGGAGAGGGGGGAGGAGAGGGAGGGAGAGAGAGAGGGATAGAGAGAGGAGAGAGAGGGAGAGAGAGGAGAGAGAGGGGAAGAGAGAGGGGAGAGGGAGGGAGAGAGAGAGGAGAGAGGGAGAGAGAGGGAGAAAGAGAGGAGAGAGAGAGGGAGAGAGAGAGGGGGAGAGGGAGGGAGAGGGAGAGAGAGAGTGAGAGAGAGGGAGAGAGAGAGGGAGAGAGAGGAGAGAGAGAGGAGAGAGGAGAGAGAGAGAGGGAAAGAGAGAGAGAGTTATCGTTTTGTTTAATAAATAGAGATGACATTGCGAGATAGGAGATCACCTCGTTTATATCATCAGAACAGCTGATATCATCTCGTCATTAGATATCATGATCTATTTGTGAACGTTGACAAACATTCAACAGTTATACAGATTTGTTTACGACATGGAATTAACAGCTTTTTCTAAGTCTATAAGCAGCTACGATTCATATGTATTGGTTGCATATTATCTATATCTATAAACGAGTAAGCCAGATTTTTGTCACGCATTTTCTCAGTTCCCACGGTACCGATTGCTACCAAATTTTGCATGTGGTTTACAATTTAGCTGGAGGTGGTTTTTGGCGTATTGAATATTGGTTCCATAGTGTCGTTAATATTATAGAACTGTTTTGTTTCTTCAAATTTTGTTTATCGAAATTCATAGTTTTACTTTCCATATGCTATTTTTGTGTGCTTCTAATAGACAAATTATTAGTTCATGTGGCGTGGTGAATAGTGTCCACAAATTGCAATACAATAGAGGGTTTGGGGCGCAATAAAAACAATTTGTTTTCAAGCTGGCTAGCTGAAATGTACTTCCACCCCACCCTACCCAACTCCTTCACGACTCATAAGTACTACCGTTAGGCCTATACCGCACCGAGACAAATATGTCTTTAGACAGACTAAAGCCTGTGTTTTAGGGAGTTGTGAACGATGGAGTAATACGAACCCTACCGCACTACTTAGACACAACATTTTAGTCGTGAAAAGTTGTGACCGGCCACAAACCGAGTACAAGTCTGACTAAAGACTGGTTTGAGCCAGTAAGAGAATAGAGCAGTCTACCGCACTAAGATAAAACTGCCCTGAAATTTGACGACACGCCGAGTTCCATACACCTACACATACATACATCCGGTCGTGTTTTGATGACACGCCGAGTTCCTTTCACCAACACATATATGCATCTGATCGTTTTTACGCCAAACTAAATTCTGTGCACATCGAACAAGGACCATCAGCAAATTTTGTATCCTGAAGAGTAATAGAAGGCCCAACAATCCGTAGAAGAACATCAAAGCTTTCTATGCTCATCCTATAATAACCCAAAAAAATATGTGGATAACATCTGAGATCTTCATGTAGACGATAAACTGCCCTTTCAGTAATAGCTGACTGGTAAATGGATGAATCCAAAATTGTTTTTTATGTTTCTTTCGTCTGATTGAAAACATTAGAGCACATCAACATGCTATCTCTACATCAGCTGTAATTCCGTCTTTGCAATAATCCACATTGGCTCTGTGATAGATATTGTTCAATGCATGGTCTAATTCTGTTTAGTGTGATGATGGGTAGTGCCTTTCGAATGTATTCAGGAGAGTTATTGGTCAGTTTGAGTAACCAGATTCATATAGGGCAAGAATTCATTGGCATTTTGTGTTTAACATGGTCATCTTTACGAGTTGATTCAAATAATATTTCAAATTCTTTTTAAACTTACTTTATAATGCATATGAAGTACATCTCCTTTCTTCGACTTAATCAAGCATTTTTCGGGGTTCACCCTCTTCTTGATTCCAATCTGCAACTGCTTCTTGTTTGCAACAGTTTCATCAATTGCAAAAAATGAAATTAAGGACAGGATTAAACAGGTCAAGCTCTGTAGTTGCATCTTCCAAGATATAGTGCACAGATTATCTTTAAAATCTGTAAATTTAAAAAAATTTAAAAATGACAACTTTAATTCAGAGCTTTAAATAATGATTGCCTATCATTACTATTACTACCTGGAAACCCATTTCAAATTTATCATCAAAATGAATGTCAAGCAGTAAGATTGGAAAAAAGCGCAAGAGATATAAAAGGAAACATTTTCAGCTCATCAAGTCTCTGTCAAAATATGATTTTGTAAATAAAATGATCAGTCAAATTGCACAATTCAAGAGAATAGTGCAATTAAAAAGTCTAAAAGTTGTTTGTTTTAAGCCCTTGGCAACACGTTATAGGTCATTATATCAAAGATGGGAGCTCAGATTTATTGTCCATCTCCAATGGGACTTGAAATGGAATCCACAGGGTCAGAGCCATGAAACTCGAGGTTCAAAGGAAAAAAATCTCAATGTCTCAGCCGGGATTTGAACCCAGTGCCTTCTGCTGACAAAGTAAAAGCGTTGTTTGTGAGTTGCTCTCCATCGTTCATTTTTTCTTCTCGGGCTACCTAATGCCTTTATTCTTCTCATGAAACTTCTGATAATTGAAATTGTGTTAGGTAATGATTCAATTTTGTAAACACTAAAGATCTGAAAAAAAATTGCAATCCAGGATGAATCATAGCATAATCTAGGGTATTCCTGGAAAATACTACCACTACCATCAAAAATAGGAACGTTTGTTCAAAATGTTGCGATTCACCAAGAGTCTAGATTAGATAGGGAACACATGTTGTGACATCGTCGACATTGATGATAAGTGTTCTCCAGGATTAACATATAATCTTAAGTAAATTTACATAAAATCAAGAATACTCGCTGCCCACAAGGGCTAATACAGTAATTTGTTTGTTGGCCTGTCTTTGATTAATACTGCTCAGTGTACTGCTCATGGTACTGGACTAAAGAAGTTGTGAACACAGTGAGGGCTGATCGTCTGCTTGTCTGAAATTCTTTGATCTTAGGTGCCTTTCATGGTTGAACACTGCTCTGCAGTATCAATGGGGTTCAAACAAAGAAAATACTCAACAATCAACTAATAAATCAACTGTTTATAAACTATTAGAATTCTATTTTATACTGTCAATAAAATATTTTGCAAATTTGATAACAAGCCCAGGTCGTGGGCTGAGTTTTGTATCAAATAATAACACACATGATCTATCGCGACATAAATATCAAATCCGCATTAATTTACATGTGGTGGGTAGTTTTTGTGCAAATACAGCAATGGTCTAACCCAACAATAGCAATATAACTTGTGATTTTTTAAGTGTATCACTATCAATCATCACACACCCACTCACCGGTTGATTACCTGATAATACAGTCAAGGATTCTTTTACTTGTCACGTTTGGATTCGTCGAAATGACCTTCGTATCCTGATCATTTCGCATTTCTATAATAATTCGATCATCTAAAGGCGAAAATCACAGAATAACAATCATCGGCTGAGTACAACACTCCTGTAACCCACAAAAAAACAATTTTTAACAGGAGAAATAAGAAATGTGCCAATTTAAGGGTTTTTGATCAACTCAATTGAAACTTTAAATATGCATACATGTCCAACAAGACATAATATTGATATTGAAATGACACCAGAAGTATGATAACATGTTATTACCGTTGAGTTACGATTGTCCATGGTTATTACAGACGTGTGCATGAAGTTTATATTTAGAGCAACAATCCTGTAAGTGTTTGTTAAATGGTTGTGCAACCGAGTTCGACTCCAAAAATGTGGGTTACAGGGATGCGTCGTTGCAAAATGATGAATTTCAAAAGTATTTTAAGAACAACTGTGTTTGCTAATATTTTACTAAAATACTAAAATAATCAACAGAAGACATTAAAACTTTCGACTCATAAAAAATCAAATTTAGCATTAACCCATTAATGCACACGATGATATACCCAATTTGGCATATCTTTTACTCATTATGAAAATGGTCTGTTGAAGTTGAAGCAAATAATGGATTTTTAAAATGAAAATAATAAATCCCGAGCAAGGGCATGACAAAATTACTTGCATCTGGATGCGAAGGTTCGGGTTCGAGTCCCGCCTTGTGTGGGATATTTTTCTCTGGACCTGACAGAGTTTTCACAGGTCTGCCCTGGAGACTGACGTGGACATATTCCACGGTTCTGTTGAACCGCCTTGATATGACCGCCTTGTGTTGAAAAGGGCGTAGAAGTAAAACTTAAAATGTTGAATCACGAGCAAATTTGATTTTTAAATTGAAAAAAATATTCGAAATTGTCCGTTTGATAAATAGGGACGTATTAGAACATTTGTTGTGGAACAAAAACAAAATAATCATGAGCATTTCCTGCATCTACTTCTGCAGTGCATGTTTCTTCTTCTACCGCAATTCTATTCCTTGCTATTTTGTGGGGTCGCCGGTACGTGTTCCTGATCTCCATTCATTTCTATCTTCAGCCATATACTCCTCTAGTTCTGATTTTTTCTTGTCTTCGTGTATAGTCCTGTAATCGTCTTCTTGTCTTGCCCTATTTCCTAGTTCCAAATGACATCTCTCCAACTCTTCTCCCCGCACTACTTTTGTATCTTTACTCAGAGATGTGGCAGCGTTATGTCTGACGGATCCAACTTCCGTTTTTTTCCTCCTAATGTCACCATTCGACACCTTGTCAAGTTTTGTGAGACTCAAAGATAACATTAACTAACATTTTCATTTCTGCCACTTCCATCTGCCTCTCTTGCGCTTAAAAAATATAAATAGATCAACAACCCTGTATAATAATATGCAGATGCAGGATTCTGTTCAATAGATAACCACCCAAACAGGTCAAGAATTTTGACACACGATGAGCCATGTCAAACTTGGTAGGAAAAGCCTAAATGCAATTTGGAAAAAAGTGTGGGTTGTTCTGTGGCGTAAACTCTCGAAGTGAAGGTATTCTTTGTGTGGCACGTGGTGGTCGTAGCAGTAGGCAGTGCTAACCTCAAAACTGAGGTGCTCGTGTTTCCATGACGTGTACGTATTGTGTGTATTTCTACGTGGACGCAAGGAGGTATTGTTGACGACATCGCAACCATTGGACACATAACATTAAAAAGTTTAAAGTACTAAAAATGTAAACCCTCTCCTTTTCTTGAGTAGTCTAATGGTTTTGATGGCTAAACCAAACAGGTACAACAATATTGGGAAGGCCTCAAATGAAGATCTGGACTAAGAGGTCACAGGGCCCGAATTTATGTAACCGATTCAGAGAGAAATAGGCGTGTGCCAGACTCAAGGATTGATTACACGGTGACGACTCATGCATGGTAAAAGACAATGAACATAAGAACATGGAATACTAGATCCATTAATGATAAAGAAATAGAGTTAGTAAACGAACTCAAAAAGTATAAAATATATATTTTTAGGAATAACGGGAACTAAAAAGAAAGGCCAGGGAATAGAGAATCTAGGTAGCCATACACTCGCCTATTCGGGTGTCAAATATTAATGAAAGAGCAAGAGCAGGAGTAGCTTAATTACTAAGAAACAATTTATCTGTATGAACTCTGTGACTTTAATTTCATAAATGAGCGACTCATAGAGACTAATATTGAATTTAAATCTAAGAATATCAAATCAATTGCAGGATATGGTCCAAACGAAGATGCATCAAAGGAAGAAAAAGAAGACTTTTACCATCAGTTACAAATAGCCACTGAAAACACCAGACGAAATCAAGAAATAATTATATTAGGCGATCTAAATGCTAAGCATGAAAATTAATGTTTTATAGGTAAGGAAGATGAAAATACAGAACGTGCTAATGGGGAAGTATTACAAGCTTTCTGCATCCGAAATAACCTTAAAATAGCGAACACTTTTTTCAAACACAAAGACGTACCTAAATGGACCAGACTTTCAGAAGATGTGAATGAAAAGTCAATAATAGATTACATAATACTTAGCAACCATTTGTTTTATAATATCAATGACGTCAGTTGGGTGGTCTAGAAGTAGGGAAATTGAACTCTTAAAACCAAACGTGATAAACATAAAGAACAAAAGAGACATAAATAAAAAATAGAAGAATTGTGAGACAAATACCAAAAGCACTTTCCAAAACATCACTAAATGAAAAATTGAAGATAGGTAGACAGAAGAAGATGTAGAAAATATCTGGTCAAGATAAATAAGAAAGCAATTACTGAGAGTGCATATGACGCCCGAGGAAGAAAACCGATAGGAGTAAGTAGGGGGCAGGTTGACTGATTAATGTAGGCAAGTGGTAGGAGGCCTTAAAGTGACAGCCCCACCACCTGCCTAGTTAATTGATATTGCTCATTTAGTTGTGGCCGATTCTGGGCTGAAAAGGTTTAACTGAATGAATAGCGATGACATTCTTTTTATGTTTAAAACATGTGCAACCCCATTGAAGATCAATCTATCAGAATCAGCTTTGTCTTTGCCACAGTCTAATTACTGCATTTGAAATTCTAAAATTCCTGTTATTAAGATATGACTCATGACTCGTCAGTTATCAATTGCCCAACCGAATAAAACAACTCAAGAAACAATAGAAGTAAAGCTTACATCGGAACTTGTTATTTCATTTTCTGTTCCTCTTGATTGAACATCTACTTCATTCGCATGAGCCCTTAAAAATGCTTTCTTCCTTATCCAGTTCCCTTTTACCATTACAGTGTAGGGTAAGCATCATGAGGCTGGATTTCTCTGGATCAAGGTATTAAGCCAAGCAGGTGATCAACCCACTGTGACCTTTGTGGTAGGAATTAATTTTGCTCGGACAGCGGCCTTGCGGCCTACTCTTATCGATTTCAAACGGCCAAGGTTCTTTAACGTGCGCAACGTGCACTCGGGACTTTTATCGTCCGTCTCCGATAGGACTTGGTTTTTTATCCCACCTACCTAAACGGGATCAGGGGAGTGGTTAATAGGTTTTCACCGAGTGTCAGGGAGAAAAAATAATGCCAAAAAAGCTGAATATTTCAAGAAGCAACTTTTATTGGGTCACGCATGATAACAAGGCAAACATATTTAATATCAAACAATCGGCATAATTGTTACAGGCAGATTGATTTAAATGTTTCTTTTGTCATGGAAATCATAATAGACTATATCTAAATAGTATAATTGGTAATAATAACTTTAATAATACATTCAAGAGTATATTCAGCAAAAAAGAGATATTTCAACAATAGTAAGAGGGAAATGAGCATTTTGAATGAGCATGAAATATTAAATCAAAGTTCTCGACAGCAAGTAAGACATTAATTGGCAATAATCCGAAAGTAACATATATCGACAAAAGCATGTAAACAACACAATGAACCAGAGAAATAAATGAACTGAAGTTGGTGTTAGACCTGCAAACATAAACTTTGCTCTCACTCAATCCGACAACGGTGCTTCAGCTGGAAAGGTCGAGTTGAACTCAGTACCAGTAAAAGGAGAACGCAATCGTTGCTCCCACCTCCGCTTGGGTGTTTGATTTCAGACCAATTTCAAAATCATTTGTTCCGAGAGGGATGCTAACACTGTTGTGTGCATACTCATTATAGTTGCCGTTTTCTTTGACGTAAATTCTAATCTGGTGGTCTCCATTGGATTTCACATCGACTCTCAGATAATTTACACTGCCAGATGGCCTTACGACGTAGAGCGGATTCTTGAAATTGGACACAGTTGCTCGTCGACGAATATGGGCACCCTTGCGGGCTGTGAAAGTAATACGAAGTAATGAGATACGTGACAAATATCAAGCTTAATTAAAGATTTGAAAAATGTCTCATATCAACATTCTAAACTTTCTTTGGTTACCATGTTCCTTTTCAAATATGAATGATTTCTCCAAAGTATATACTCTATAACCACGGCATTTTTTTCTTACTGTTACTGCTACAATATTATAGTCTCTACTGCGTACTATGATAGTATTATGTTAAAATAATATTTGCGATGTAAGTAGCTATTTGACCTGAATGTGTCAAGTTGCATTTCGCCGAACTCTTGAGATGAAAGGATATAGCTTTTAATAACCCTTACCACACGCAACTAAAAAGTGCGAATTAAGGCCGGAAGCGTGCAATATAAAGTAAAAACTGCATAGTTATTAATTGGTCTTGAAGTTTTTAACTTCGTTTCTTGGCGGAATAACAACAACACATAGCGAGAGACGGACATGGAAACAGGATAGCTCCGTAGATAATGCGATGAAGTAGGCACTAGTGGACAGTGTCGGACGATATGAGCGCACGAATGCCTTGGCTAATGAACCACCCTTTTTGGGGTGGCTAATTAGCTTAGTTGGTTAGAGCGTGGCCTGTCTCTGGCTAAGCGGTGTTGTCGTACGCCGCGGTGTGGGTTCGATTTCTACTGTCGACATTCCACTTTTCTTCTCCTCTGGCTGTTATTTAACATTGT
Organism: Tritonia tetraquetra; assembly: GCA_030265355.1. Lineage (NCBI taxonomy): Eukaryota > Metazoa > Mollusca > Gastropoda > Nudibranchia > Tritoniidae > Tritonia > Tritonia tetraquetra. The sequence goes on from JARBEQ010263597.1 coordinate 8,877, forward strand.
CCATCCTTGCTTGATAGTTTTAAGACCATAAAGTGTTGGTGGTGGGGTTTTTTCCCTTCTTTCTCAACTTGCCAAAATTGGTACGTTTAGGACCAACTCGTGGTGAAGGGTCATTATTGCTACACGCATTCAACACGACATACCCCCATATTCTACTGGGGCGTCCCTAGCTCAGTGGTTAAGTCACTTGACTTTGGGCGGAGAGGACCCGTTTCAGGTTCTGCCTTTTTTCTGGACCTTTCTGGGTGTTCATCGCACCGCCTTGAAGATTCACGTGGAATATTTTCAAGTTCTGGTGAACCGCCTTTGATCTGACCTGAATGTGTTGAAATGCGCTAAAATTTTCACATTTTAGAACTTAACAAAAAATCCTATTCTTCCAAATTATGGTTTATTTACCTATACACTAGAAACGTTGTCCATCCTGCATGGTTCCGGTATTTACGGTGCGCAATTTTGTATATGCAGGTCAATAAACACATCAGACAAATTATATGTTTTAAAAGAGAGAAAGTGATAACCTTACCAGTAATGACATCCTGAGTTCCAGTGAGACTGCAGAAATCAAGTTCAATACCCACTTGTCCAAAAGCTGTTTCGAATGCATCTGTGTCAAGAGCGAGATCACTTGCAGCTCTCACTACTCCGCAAGCAGCGTCAATCAGAGAGGACTCCTGACAATCATATGAAAAGGAATTGGAAAATTCTGGCATCGTAAAATGTATCTGGTTACCGTTTATATGTTTACTATTACTAGCAAAAAGTCTCGTTCTTTGAACGGTAACGATACTTATTGAGTTATGAAGGAGTGGGGTTGGGTGGGGTGGATGATCATTTCAGCTTTGCGAGCTTGAAAACAAATTGTTTTTATTGCACCCCAAACCCTTTATTGTATTGCAATTTGTGGACACTATTCACCACGCCACATGAACTAATAGTTTGTCTATCAGAAACAAAACATTTTCTATAAAATTAACGACACTATGGATCCAATATTCAATACGTCAAAAACCACCTCCAGCTAAATTGTAAACCACATGCAAAATTTGGTAGCAATTGGTGCCGTGGGAACTGAGAAAATGCGTGACAAAAATCGGGCTTACTCGTTTATAGATAAAGATTTATATCACTACCAGGATAGGCCCCTACAGTATTTTTATGGAGAAGGAAAATGATATTGTGGTCTCATCACAAATAATAGAGTATGCAGATATGAAAATGAAGACATTTTCCCGACGGTGGCACTAACAGTTTTTTGTTTACATTAAACAAGATGGCGGGGTTGGTGCAAAAATGTGCACATGAAACGTAACAACAAAGTACGCATCATGGTATCTTGTTATTATTTTAAAGATAAATTAATTGAAGGGGAGCAGGCACAAGAGAAGTATCAAGCAAGGTTTGAAAATGTTAAAGTGCCAGAAAAAC
>JARBEQ010263608.1:0-13912 GCA_030265355.1 Tritonia tetraquetra
ATAGACTGGGAGGGGAGATTACTTGTGTGGTCAGGGTAAGTAAGCAATAGACTGGGAGGGGAGATTACTTGTGTGGTCAGGGTAAGTAAGCAATAGACAGGGGAGATTACTTGTGTGGTCAGGGTAAGTAAGGAATAGACTGAGAGGGGAGATTACTTGTGTGGTCAGGGTAAGTAAGCAATAGACCGGGAGGGGAGATTACTTGTGTGGTCAGGGTAAGTAAGCAATAGACAGGGGAGATTACTTGTGTTTAACGTAGGAGAATGGCCTTTGCCAGAGTGTCTGGGGTTTCCTTTCATAGTCCATACTTATTTGTGTCAGTGGTTTGGAAACGTTGTTTCCTTTCATGTCTTATCTTGATACCACTTTAAATCCAATCTAATATCACATCCAACTCAATCATATTATATCACATCCAATCCCATATTTTAACCACATCACAGTATTTGTGTTTGTCACAATAGCCTGAAATATTCCAAACCAATGTAGGCAATTAATTGATAATTCCCCCAAAAAAAAAAATTTTCACTGAAAGCAAGGCAGTCCCAGTTGTCCAGTTTGCTTGAACATATCTTTTAAACAAGACATTGACAAGTCTCACTGAGCCAAGAATGTCTTGATAGAGACAGGGATACTAAACTATTTCATGACGTCATTGTTGTTTTTGTTTTTTTATTTGTTTTTTATTGATGGACCTCATTAGTCATTGCATAATAGCCTCTGTGATAGTACTGTATTCATATGCTATACCCTTGTATTCCATGTGGTTCCTGTAGAATGAAGTCCTGGACAAGTATCCTTCATTCAGACTGGTCATGGAATTTGTGCAAGATCCTGCTTGGACTTCTCAAAGGTTTGGGAAATGATAGAATGACTTTATGATAAACCTTGAATTATGATAAGTATTTTCATTTGGATTAATTTTTGAGCTCTCAATAAGGATGGACAAACCAATAGCATATATCAATGGGAATCTCCAAGGGAGACGATAGGCAACAGCAAAACTAATTCCCAAAGTTATAAATACTATAACAAGGCTACAAATGGACCAATAGAGATGGCTGTTTTGTTTGAAGCAATATAATGTTTTTCTATCGGTTGAATCTTTATTGGGTGTTGGTGTTTGTGAATGTTATTGGCAGTACATGACATTGTTGAGTGTTGACTGAATTTGTCTTATGCTTATTTCCTCAATCGCAGGGTCCACCAGTTACTTCAAGAGAGGACAAAATTTGCCTCTGCCATTAGAGATGTGTACATGTTTGCTGCTGAAGCTGTTCGAATTCTCTCTGATGGAAATCTATTCCAGGTAGATAGGATTGCAAAATGATGCTGTTTGTTATGTGTATGTTGTACTATAAAAGAATAATGGTGGTATACATTGTATTTGATTGTTAGAAATGTAATGGGAGGCGCTCAATGCTGTAAATGTATCACTGTTTCTAAAACTGTATGACAAAAATTAGATTGAATTTGTGAAAAGCTGTCATTGTAAATTATACATCTTTGTGTTCATTTCAAAATATTATTAGTCCCTAAGTTGTGTTTGAATCCATGCTATTCCTGTAATGTCATGCCTTAGCACCCTTTGCCACATCTAATTCTTTACTAAGTGTGACATTATGTCTTCTAATATGTACCCAGTGAGAACTGATAGCGCTTTAAGGGATTTTGTTTTCCATTTCCTGATGAAGTTGAGCTGTCATAAGAGATTGTATATTGACATTCTGAAAAATAATCTCTTTCCAAATTTCACTGAAGTTCTAAGGTTGTAAGCTTTACTCCGTCTTTGGATCTCCATGGTAGAACGATAAAACCACTGGGCTAGGGACATAACCACTGGGCTAGGGACATAACCACTGGGCAAGGGACATAATCACTGGGATAGGGACACCTAAGGACTTTCACTACACCCAATGTTTGTTTGATCGAATCCCATTATAGAGCAGTGTTGGGGCCAGCCCTGTTTAGCCATGATTGCCACACAAGATACCCGCCATAAATGCAGGCACCCCAACCACCAAAACGACTGAACACAGAGCCGGAAATTATATGGATCAAAGATTTTCAGACAAGCATATGATCAGCCCACTGTGTCCACAACTCTTTACTGGCACCATGAACAATACGATGAGCAGTACTAATCAAAGACAGGCCAATAAGCAAATTACTGTAGCCCTTGTGGGTACCCCCTCTGCAATTGATAGAAATTAGGAGGTTATAGCACTCTTGGCAGACTTCTACCAAATGCGTATAATGTATCAAGTCCATAGCTTTTACTTTATTGATGTTTTCCCTGAAGACTGATTCCCATCCCATGTGTTGTGTGACACCAGGTTCCCGTGGTGCTGTTCCTACAAGAAATGTTTGGGTACCAGGATAAGTTTGCTACCCATTATGCCGATGGTCTGGATGGTTGTGGCCTTGAGCAAGAGTCCCACGTGCGACAGGCGTATTACACCTTGGTTCGAATCCTCACGGATGCCTTTAGGAAGCGTAAGGTCTTAGGAAAAGACAGGTAGGCGTGCCAAGAGGTTGGTCTCTTTCAAAATCCATCAATGAATGGATGAATATCATCATTTCTCAATGGATTCATCCGGATATCTATCTATTCAGAAATTTTAAAAAATTTGATTTATAATCTAGGAATCCAGTTATCCTTGTATATAGATCTTCTATTCATTTATTCATATTTAGTGTTGATTCATTCATCTCTGATCCATGGATTCAACCTGTTATTCATTCATTCATCCTTTACGAATCTATTGATTCAATTAATTGGATTCATCCCTTTGATGTTTGTCATCATATCAATGAATCATTTAATCAAAGAGTCATTCATTCATTCACCCATTAATATATAATATATGGATTCATTAATGATTCGATCTATGCATCCATCCGTCAATCCATTCATTCATCCGTAAGCAGTGTAGTGATCTAATTTTTTATTAATCTATCATCCGTCTGTTGTTTCATCAATCCATCAATCCATCAATTCATCTACAATCTACCTATCTATTCATCCATTGATCCATCCAATGATTTATTCATTAATGGATGTATATCTGTATGGTAAACAGTCTGTTAATTCATCAATGCATGTACAATACGTTAATCCATCAATTCATCCATTCATCCATCCATTTACAATCCATCCATCCATCTATAATCCATGTATCCATCCACGTACCCGTCCATCCATTTATAATCCATCCATCCATCCATTTACAATCTATCCATCTACAATCCATCCATCCATCTATAATCCATATGTCCATCCATTTACAATCCATCCATCCATCTATAATCCATATATCCATTCACGTACCCGTCCATCCATTTACAATCCATCCATCCATCCATTTACAATCTATCCATCTACAATCCATCCATCCATCTATAATCCATATATCCATCCACACATCCATGCATCCATATACAATCAATCCATCCATCCATCTATAATCCACATATCCATCCACCCACCCGTCCATCCATCCATTTACAATCCATCCATCAGCCCAAGCTACCTGGTGTCAGCCCATGACATGATCCAGTGCTGTCTTCTCCATCTTCTGGATATTGAGTGGCTGGTAAGGAATACATTTTGTTCCGTGGAAATCATTATGAATAGATATGGCTCACATATCGGATTGACAAATGATTAAATTCCATTTACGGGTATATGTGAATATATTAATCCATCAGAATATATTTCATAGAAGGTTTTCTTGTTTGTTCCATTCACTTCAGTTTGTCCAAAGTCTTTTTCTTTCCTTATCAATTACTGTTAGTACCTTTCGGTGTAAGGTTTTGTCCAGAGTATATATCATATCAGGAGCCTTTGGCATCCCAGTCAAATAGCTTGTCCAAATTACAAAAGAGGAAAAAACCCATTGTAGACAATGTTCCCATGTCTTTGGCTATTGTAAGAACTGGGAGAATATCCAACTCTGGACTGTATTGATGTATCCGTATTGATTTTAAAAAATCAAAACCAGAAATTGCCTCATAGTTTTAATTTTGAATTAATATCTATCCGATAACGTAATGTCATTAAAGCTTGAGATGTACTTTGTATTCTGTGATTTCAAAAGATTTTTATTAATTATTTTTATGTTTTCAGCCTTATGATCTTTCATTTGTGAATGAACTGTGCCTGCCTCAACTGTACTTCAAAATAGCCAAAGGTAATACACTTTTGAATTGATGTCGCTTTTTAAATAGGTTTTGTCCAGTGTTTTGTAGATTTTGATTTGTTACACTTTTCCATTATGGTCAATTAGAAACAATTAATTTGGGGGCCCATCAGTAATAATTACGAGGACTGTGACAACAATAAAAGGAAATGCAACCTCTAGAATTGGACGATATCGTTACAATATAAAGCAAGGTAGGAAAATGGGGTGGCTAAACAGCTCAGTGGGTTAGAACGTGGCCTCTGTCTTTGGCTAGGCAGTGTTGTCGTACGCCACAGTGTGGGTTCGATTCCCACTGTCGACTTTTCCGCTTTTCTTTCTATGGCTATTTTTTTGTGTTTTTCTGTCACTTAGAACATTTTCCTACCTTGCTTGATGACTTTCTAGTAGTGCCTGCTCCCCTTGGGTAGTGCCTGCTCCCGTTCATCACAATATAAGGATTGTCGACCAAGATAGAGTTAGATTGAAGGCTGTTATGGTCTTTGCTTCAGTGGTTCTTGATAAAGCCCACACATAAAAATGCCTAACTGTCATTGTTTCCTATCTTAGCCCTGTTTTACCCAGTGCTTTGTTTACTTCTATTTCCCCCCCACAGAAACAGTGAAAATGAGAGACTTGAATGAGTCGGACCAAAAGGACGAGGAGGAATTGAAGGACTACGAACAGACCATGAATTGGTACAGCGAGGTGTCTCTGGGGCTCGGGTCGTGGTTTAGGAAGAAAGAGTTGGAGACCAAGGATGACAAAAAGGTGAATCAAGGGAACAAACACACAGAAAAAAAGAAAAGAAAAAAGAGAGTTGCTCTACAGCATATTTTTTCCATGAAATTCAATAGTTTTAGGGATTGAATGCTCAATGGGTTTTTGGGGTTATTATTGTTTGTTTTATGAATTTATCCGTAAAACTTCTTACTATTATTGTGATTTATGATTAGTACTTCTGACAATTTAGTTTATTGCTTATAGGACCTATAAAGGGTTGTGGACTCAGTGGACTGATCACCTGCTTGTCTGAAATTATTTTATCTACAGCATTTTTAGTTCCGTGTTTTGCCATGCATGGGATGCCTACATCAAGATTATTGCCCCATTCAGGGCTGAATGTAGAGTGGGCCCCAACACTGCCTAGCTAACTTGATGGGATATGATCAAACAGTTATAATTGTTGGACTTGAAATTTCAGAAGTCCAGACCAGCGTCAAGGGATTAACTAACTATTATTTTTTCTGATTCTATACCAGCAGGCTGTGAAAATGTTCATCGCTCGTTTCTCAGACGTGTTAGACGTGGAGATTTCCTGTGATGGTTGCAGTGTCACGTTACCAGGTACGACAGGAAATTTAATTCCCTTTCTTTCTTATCCAATTCCCTTTTACCATTACAGTGTAGGGCCAGCACAATGAGTTTGGATTTTTCTGGATCAAGATATTAAGCAAAGGAGGTGATCAACCCACTGTGACTAAATTTAATTCCCTATGATCCCTTTATAGGCTCAAACTACCATCTTACATGTGAACCGACATCCAAACCAGATGACCGACATCACCTACATGCGAAGTCACTTTTAATCAAGGCTATCGGAGAGGGGTGTGGAATTCTGATTTTTACGTCTATCGCAAGACATGGGTTAAACGGCGTCTTTAAACCTTAGCTGTAAAAGGGTTGAGGGTGAATTGTTGGAGATGTCCTTTGTGTTGTGGTTAAGTCACTAAGTCACTAGGTCACTAAGTCACTAAGTCACTCATCTTTGGTTGGGGAGGTTGGGGTATGAATTCTGTTTGTGATGGATTTTCTCTCTCTACCTTTCAGAGTTTTTATGGCTCTGCCCTGGAAATTCATGTGGAATCTTCTCAAGTTTTGTTGAAGCGCCATTGATATGACATTTCTGTGTTAAAAAGGGTGTAAAGCTAACAACTTTCGAACTTTTAGATAAAACTCAGGGCTGGCCCAACACTGCATTGGCATTTGAATGGCGTACAATAAACGATAAACTCTGAGGTCCCGTGTGCACGTTGCACACGTTAAAGAACTCTTGAAGGTTTAGAAAAATCGATAACAGTAGGCCGCAAGGCCGCTGTCCGGGCAAAATTAATTCCTACCACAAAAAGGTCACATTGGGTTGACCACCTGCTTGGCTTAATATCTTGATCCAGAGAAACTCAGACTCATTGTGCTGGCCCTACACTGTAATGGTAAAAGGAAATTGGATAAGAAAGAAGAAGAAAGAAAGAACAATGAAAGCTGGCCTAACACTGCATTGGCATTTGAATGGCGTACAATGAAAGAAAACAATTAGGAATGGATGGGTGGGTTTTGATTTATGTGCAGTAAGCATCGATAAAAGATGAATCAATTTTGTTTCTGATGTCCTCATGTTATTTATATTTTCTATGACCAGAGAGATAACATTGTATTTGTTTAACCCCTGACCAGGTCGTCGTTACCGATGCCTCCAGTGCCTTGATATGGATTTGTGTACCGCATGTTTTTCTGGGGGAGTCGAACCCGAGGAACATCGGGATGACCATGAGATTGTACATTTGGTGTAAGTTTTTTGGCATTACTATTTCACAGATTTTATTCAAAATATTTAAAAGTTCAGGAATTATTTTTTGTAAACAGTTAATTTAAATGAGATGTTTGTCCTATGTCATGTATGACTCAGGAGTAATTGAATATCCGGGTCAAGGGCAACATACGATCTTGTCAGAATGTTGGTAATGACGCGTCTAACAGGCAACTCACTGTATATGTTCATTGAGTTGAGAAGAATACCAGAATGTAATGGCTTGCTGGGTTAAACAAAACATTGGATTGATGGATGTTTATGTAGATGTATTGGGGAAAGGTGAAGGTGAGAAGGAACATTATCAATGTAGTATTGCTAATCTTTCTTTCTTATCCAATTCCCTGTTACCATTACAGTGTAGGGTCAGCACTATGAGGCTGGATTTCTCTGGATCAAGATATTAAGCCAAGCAGGTGATCAACCCAATGAGACCTTTTGTGGTTGGAATTAATTTTGCCTGGACAGCGGCCTTACAGCCTACTCTTATCAATTTGCAACTGCCAAGGCTTCTTTAGCATGCGCTTTAGAGTCGAGAACCGTACCTCTGCGCCACTGGGACCCTTGCAATGTTTTCTATTGGGTGTCTTTGCTACACATTATTTACAGGGTTTTTGAAATGTCACATCCAGGCCAAATTTGAAAATGGATAAATAAAGCTTGTATTATCTTTTCTCTCTTTCTTTTTTTCTCCTAACCCCACCATTTGTGATGGCACCACCAATCTGATGACTACCACAACCAGCTACAAGTGCAACCATTGTCAGGCCTTCATCATGGGCAAACGCATCCATTGTAATCAGTGCGATGACTTTGATCTGTGCTTGGGATGTCACACGAAAGAAAAATTCCCTACAGGGTAAGTCAATCTTTACAAAGTTCTAAAGTTTAACACTCTTTTCAACACAGAAAGGTCATATCAAAGGCAGTTCACAGAACTTGAGAAGATTCCATGAAAATTGTAAATGGTCTAGAGAAAAAATCCTGTGCATGATGGGACTCGAACCATGGACCTCCGCAGCCAGAGGCAAGTGACTAAATCACTGCACTACAGACACCCCCAAGTCACTCTGATTGCTATATTGTTTGTATGTTTGTTTGAATGAATCCCATTTATACCTCAGAGCAGTGTCGGGGCCAACCCCATTTTCAGTCATGAAAGGCACACAAGATACCCAGTATAAATCCAGACACCCCGACCATCAAGCATGGCTGAACACAAGAGTTTGAAATTACTGTAGAGTGAAGAATTTCAGACAAGCAGGTGATCAGCCCACTGTGTCCTAAACTCTTTATTGACACCATGAGCAATACACTGAGCAGTATAAATCATAATCAAGGTCAATAAACCAATGAATGTAGCCCTTGTAGTCACCTCCTCCGCTATGTAAGAACTGGGAGAATTTGCCCCGTGTGGTCACCTCCTCCGCTAGGTAAGAACTGGGAGAATTTACCCCTTTGGCCATGTTTTGTTATATTGTAATTATATTGTTATGCCTTGTGCGTATTAATTATGTTGAAAAAATTAACAGCTGGTTGTGATATGAAATGAAAACAGTAGAAATATTTCTTACTAGTTTCTCTTAAGTGTATAGTTTTTTAGGATTGTGTTGTTAATTCAAATCTCACCTACATCCAGAAGATCCAACTTTTGCCTGGTTTCATCCATCAATTCATCCAGCATAGGCTCAAGCCACCTACCTGATCTTGTTAAGATAAATGTCATGATAATTATTTGTGTGACATCATCAGTACATTTGTGTGACAAAATTTCATAGACCATAAATTTGTGTGGAGGATTTGAAGTTGGAGCTCGCCTCAATACCGACAGTATTGCATTATTGATGGATATGATCTAACAAAGACATAGAGGAACTGTTCCTTGGTATTTACTGCCATCCATGGGTTATGAGGTGTAAAGTCTTAGACTTTGGAATTTCCTGTGGGTTTCCTTGTTTAAAATTATAGATTTTGTCACTCACTTTACGGTTGTTTTAAATTTTGGTATTTCCCCCGACCACATTTCCAAAGCAAGATATGAAAACAAAATTGTTTTTTCCAAGAAACCGGATGATATTGAATCATAAAGTTTATATTGTATGTTTTTCTTTGTTTGATTTCTCTAGCCATACCCAAGAACACAGCGTGACAGTTTTCCCCATGGTCAAATGTATGTATCACCTGAATCCAACGTCATCTTGGCAACTTTTACTTTCTTTCTTTCTTTCTTTATCCATAACCTTTTAGTACCTTTCAGTGTAAGGTGCAACTTTTACTCATTCATTAAATATTCTTCATGACTAAAGATCAGACTCCTATGTGGCGCAGTGGTAAAGTCCTTGCTTTGGATCGAGAGGTCTGCAGTTCAACTGCAAATAAAAGAATTTACAGCTGTGGTTCCTATAAACAGGAGGTCCTGCATCTAAAATGATCTTCTAGTGTTGAAAGGAGCGTAAAACTGATAACTTTAACATTTATATATTATATAGTTATCTACCTCTGGTTTCTATGTGGGGGCATCCCTAGTGCAGTGGCCAAGTCACTTACCTTTGTAAAGCATAGCATTTATATAGCGCAAATCCACAAAGTTCATTGTGCTCCATGCACTTTGCAATGTATCGTTGGATGTTAAGCTCTGTGGTCGAGTCCAGCCTGTGCAGGACCTTTCAGTTTCTGGGGTCGATTTTCATGGCTCTGCCCTGGAGTTTTTTTTAAACTGCCTTTGATGTGACCTTTTGTGTTAAAAGGGTGTTAAACTAACAACTCAAGAGCCTTTTTTGGTATCTGTATATCTTTTGTAGTGACTGATTGTCTGTTATTTTTTTTTATTCCCAGTGAAAACCAGTGTTACCAGCAACTCCCTGTTGCGTGCTTACATCCACCAACACTCGTGGTTATTGTACACGTCCTTGACCCTCACACTGAGTGACCTTGTGTACGGACAGGACAATGGCTACTCATTCCTGGACCCTGACTACATCCGCATTGCTGGGCAGCTCCAAAGTCAATGCATTACTCTGGCAACGGAATGTTTACAGCATAATATCGATGGTCTGTATCCTGGGGGTTGGTTTTATTCATTTTCATTTTTTTCCCCCCTCTCTTTTAAGTCCTGGCTTCTCTCATCTCATAATCTTGGATTATGTTGGTTTGTTTTTGTTTTGATATCCATAGTGTGTGTTACTGCCAAGCAGTAGTTGTGCCCACCCCATCTACAGCATTGCCTTGAACATTTTACGGCAAAACTCTGGATTAGATAGATAAAGCAAGCAGGTGCCCGCTGTACACAAACATTGAAAGGTCCATCGGGTGTCACATTTTTGGGCATAGCTAAAGTTTTGGCCTGACCTTTCTGTGTTGATAGCGCCCTAAAACACCAAAAAACAAACCAAGTTTTTGCTGTCATAATATTAACTGTTTCCATGGTGATAAACCCCTCAAGTCATAAGATCCTCATGACAAGGTGTCGAAGCACAAGTCTTTTCAATTGAGGAAAAAAGAAAAATTTATTGTTAAAGATTTTATATGAGAATGTAAAGAAGCACCGGTGGTCGAACGGATAGCATGCTGAAGCAGTCAGTGTGGTCAAGCTATGTTGATCATGATAAGTGTCTGGACGGGTGACCACTCGGGTGCTGTGCCCTAAGGTAAGGCACCACTTAACTCTGCTTACCTCACTCGACTCAAGTGTACCCGGCCGAGAATGCTAGCGCTGAAGCGCCTAACAGGCAGCTCACACTGTATACTCCTTGTGAAGTTGAAAAGGATACAGGAGTGTTATGGCCTGCTGGGGGTAAAACATACATTGTAAAGCATGTAGAGCATGATGAACTTCATGGATATGGGCTATATAAGTGCTATGCTTTACAAAGCCACTAGGACTGGGGTTCAAGTCCCGCCTGGTGCGGAACTTTTTCTCTGGACCTTTCAGAGTTTTCAAGGCTCTGTCCTGAAGATTCACGTGGAAGTTCTGTTGAACCGCCTTTGATATGACCTTTATGTGTTAAAAAGGGCGTTAAACTTCAAACTTTCAAACTTTTTAGGATATGCGCTATATGAATGCCATAGTGTTAACCATTTGGAATATTTCCCTCAAAACTGTGGGATTATTGGTTTGGTTCTTGCACCATTCAAAACGTAATCATCCTTTGTGTTTCTTCTCCCATGTTTCATATTTGGGACAATTTATGAGATGTAAAAAGAGTATGTCCTTAAGAGCCTTTACGGCTCATAGGGCCGGAGCATAACCCGGTTTCAGTAGCGTGAAGCAGACAAGTGACAATTTGTCACTTTTTGGATGGGACCCCGGTCTATCGCAGAATACTTTCCCAAGACTTGATTGAGAATTGGTACCCATTTCTACCCCTGGGCCGAGTGAGGCAAACGGAGTAAAGTTTCTTGCCCAAAGAAAAAACAAAGTGCCTGAAGCCGGACTCGAACCCACGATCCTCACAATGGAAGTCTGTAGTCTAGACCACTCGACCACCTCGCCTCCTTATTTATGAGATGCAATTCCTTCCAATTGACAGTGGAGAAAGAGAAAGACTTGCCCGAAGAGAAACGAATGGAGGAGAGTTTTGCCCGCCATTCCCAGGAGAGGATTATGGGATTGCTGGGGGCTGTCATGCCTATGCAGGAAAAACGGGTAAGACTACAAATTGGTTTAACAAATTGGAGTGGTAGATTCATTTTATCTAAACCCACTGCATTGCGCTGTTAATAGCAGCCTGTATACAGCATAAAGGAAGTAGGAAATGCTGAAATAGACCAAGAAATACTTGAATAAGGGAACATATTAAGCAGATAGCTTTGAGTAGTAAATTGGGAGAAACCAATTAAGGTGGTTTGGATATCTGAATATAAGGATTGAAAAGAGACTTCTCCAAAAAATATTTGACTGTAAACAACAGGGTAAATTGTCACAGGGTGGGTAAACAACGCATGGAGTGATGCTAAAGATGATAAATACATAAGATAAACAAAGGGGCGTATTTTGATATATAAAGAGTGAGGACAAAATTAGAGTTGTCCCCTTGGTTGGATTGATTTATTTTTTTCACTAAAAGGTGCTTGAGTTCTACTCACGACAGTTTCTTAAATTTCTGATTTCAACAGAAGGCAATAGCAAAGTATTTGGAATCAAACATTAGCACACAAAGAAAACATCACTCTCTTGCTATCCTCGGGGGAAAAAAATGCTTGAGTCGTTTATCTTACTATTGACAATCGTTGGCGATGCTATTTCAGACATAAGAGAAAAAAAATAAAATGTAATGACAGACATGAATGGAGGAAATTAAGTAATCATATTCAAACTTACTCAAAAATCTAAAAAGGTATCTGAAATAGAGAAGAAAACAAAGTTTTTATTTGCGGTGTACAATTCTTTCTTTCTTTCTTATCCAGTTCCCTTTTACCATTACAGTGTAGCGCCAGTACTATGAAGCTGGATTTCTGGGGATATTTCAAGGTATTAAGCCAAGCATGTGATCAACCCACTGTGAATTGTTTCAGCACTTATTTGCTACAAACAAGGCTATTTTATTCCTCTGTCATTGATAAACTCTTACTGCCGAATAGTATGAATATGTAAGGTCAAACCTCTTCCTCTTTCCACCAGGTCGTGATGAGTGGGTCAGGCTTCAATTTCTGGACGCAAGACTTCCTGGACCTGTTGCTTCGTGTGTCCAAAGGGGAACACAGTCATGAGCTGAACACGCAACACCAGGCCCTAAGGCTCATGGGAAGGCTGCTGGTTAGTGTCGTGTCATGTTACTCAGTGCCCGTTACACACATTATATGTCATTGAAATTCTAACACGTAGATCATAATCTAAACTTTCAAAGAGGAGACTTTTACATCACAAAGTTTTCTTGCTATATGGGCTCTACAATGTTTTGTTTACCCCCGGCAAGCTATTACATTCCAGTGTCCCTCTCAATGCCAGGAGTACACAGTGTGAGCTGCCTGTTGACACTTTAGTGCTCTTTGAAAAAAAAACCTTATCACAAGTCAAGCACAGTCCTCTGTACATTCTATATCATAAGTCTTATAACTTTTGAACATGATACAAGTCATGTATATTTATTTTACACCCACACAGCTGACAACAGACCTGCCAGGCTCTACAACCCCCACTACCCCTACCCCCTCCTCCACCCCACTGGACCCTGTCCCCTCCACGGTCAACCAGGACAAACAACTGCTGGCCGGCAAGGAGACCATAGGTCATCTCTTTACCTACGGGGCCAAAGAGTTTGAAAAGTAAATGCTTTCTTCTTTTTGTTGGTATTTTAAAATAAAAGATATTTTTATATGAACAATTGATGAGAACCAGCTACTTAATGAAGATGACATTGAGCTGTTAAAAGCAGCCTGCTCACAGAAAAGAAAAGGATTTAATAACATCAACAACATATTAACTATATATTGGTCATATTGATGGTTACGAATGGGAGGGTTAGGAGGGTGTAATTGAGTGCTAAACCTTTGTTGTTGGCAAAGTGTTAATGCCTGCAGGCAGGTGCGCATCCGTGTCAGCAAGAGAATATCACTTTCCTTTTCTAATACTGTCATGTTTATCTCAAATACTCCGATATTATTAAGAATTTTTTTGATAAAATTATTTTTTTAATGCTACAATGTACAAGAAGGGGGGAAGAAAGGGATGAAAAAGATCATTTTTAATCTCTTTCAAACTGTTATATCTGCTCACATTATGGTAATGATTTATGTTGTGTCAGGGGCGACCATTTTGTCAGGTAAATTCATGTCTGGCGTCTTCTTTGGGTTCCTTTCTTTATTTGATTGTTTTTGTCTTTTTTTCCATACAATTCGTTAGTGTGGTTGATGCAATTTTTGTTTGTTTGTTTGTTTGTTTGTTTGAATGATTACTCCGTCATTTATTTATTATGACATCATCAGTCTCAGAAGGATACAGGACTGCATGAATGAAGACATGAAAACAGTAGGATTAGAGGAGGCTACAGGACTGCATGAATGAAGACATGAAAACAGTGGGATTAGAGGAGGCTATGGCAGAGTATAGAAGGGAATGGCGAACAGTGGGATTAGAGGAGGCTACAGGACTGCATGAATGAAGACATGAAAACAGTGGGATTAGAGGAGGCTATGGCAGAGTATA
>JARBEQ010263609.1:0-10303 GCA_030265355.1 Tritonia tetraquetra
TACTGAAGTTTTAATTGCTACTAAAAAGAAAAACTAATCAGGCGGTTGGGTATGAGGCCCGGGACAAAAAAAAAAAAAGGTCGTGTTAAATGTACTTTTCTTCCTAACAACACCAACGTGAACGAGCTTCCCAATACATTTGCCAACTTCTTCTCAGAAGAAGTAGAGAATATTAGACTCAAGCTGGATTCTATAACTTCATTGACGAAGATTCTAAATTAATACGTAAAATTGGAGAACAAGCTTTTGAATTTTCAGCACCCCATTTATGGAATTCCCTACCACCAAATGTTAGATGATCTAATTCTTTATCTTCGTTTAAATCTCGCATAAAAACTCATCTCTTTACATCATGACTTACTGTTTCTAATGTCTTTCGTTGCATATAACCACCATCGTTTTTGTCATTTTGCTATTGTAAAGTGCTTAGAGCCTGTATACACGGGGTAAAGCGCTATAGAAGTGCCATTTATTATTATTATCATTATTTTATTCATCAGAGAGAAGCATGCATGATCGGTTATCGAAGAGCCGATGTCCAACTTATAGTAGTAGTAGTAGTAGTAGTCGTAGTAGCAGTAGTAGCAGCAGTAGTAATAGTTGCAGTACTAGTAGTAGTAGCAGCAGCAGTATTAGTAATAGTAGTAGTAGTAGTAGTAGTAGTAGTAGTAGTAGTGGTGGTGGTGGTGGTGGTGGTGATAGTAGTAATAGCAGCAACAGTATGATAATTACTATTATCATTATTGTTATTATTAACAGTAGTAGTAGTAGTAGTAGTAGTAGTAGTAGTAGTAGTAGTAGTAGTAGTAGTAGTAGTAGTAGTAGTAGGCATGTTACTGTCTTTTTACGAATGCAATCCAATAATAGTTATGTGATGGTTAGTATATGACTCAAATCATTAAAGCGGTGGTTGTATTGCTGATGTGTTGCTGGTTTGAAATACAGAGGCAACCATGTTATTATGATTCTACGAATATTTCCCAAACATTACGCGACGAACGAGTATGTGTTACTTTATTGGACGTATGCGTTACATGGTAATTGTGCATGTCGTCATGCCTTTGTGCAATAAGACGTGGTAACGGTGTGCGGTCGGATTTGTTGCCTCTTTCTGTTCCCTGTTTGGCACTTTTCGTCAAGGTTACTGCCATCATTAATTCATCGCGCATTTAGTTCCACAGCTCAACTCAAGACTCCGGTAAATAACGAATTGGTATTGGAAGGGTTTGTATAGGACATCGATTGTTCTTCGGTTTCATTTTCTCCCAAAACAATTGTTCATACTAATGTTTAATTTGGATATTGAGTTTCTTTATAAGAGGTGTGTCAAGAGCTCTCCTTCTTTCCTGCTAAAAACCCGACATGACTGATAGATGTTGGCAGTGTAAGAAAAACAACACAAAGAAGATCGATAGTCCGACATCGGTCACGCTTCAATGAACCCTTCGATAAGTCACGCATCGGTGATTTTACTCACAAAGGACAGTAGTCTGAGATCTATTCGGGTCCGTGAGTTTTTAAGCTTGTTTGCAAATCGCAAAATTCAAAATTAAGATTTAACCAGGTGTGAAATATACTTAATAGTGGAAGGTATGAGCAATGCAGGCTGGACAAGAACACGGGAACATGTGTCATAGAGAGGAGAAAATAGCCAAAAGAGAAGAAAAGGAAAAAGAAGAAGAAGAAGAAGAAGGAGGAGGAGGAGGAGGAGGAGGAGGAGGAGGAGGAGGAGAAAAAGAGTAAGGCGAAAAATAAGAAAAAGAAAAGCTGTCCCATAACAGTGAGGATCGAACTCACCTCCCTTCGCCAGAAAAAGAGAGTAGTGTGTTCGACCCGTCTCAGTTATCGAAATTCCGGAGATTCTTTTAAACTCAATAAGGAAAGTGATTAGCAGAGATTAATAATATCATAGATATGAACGAGGTCTGATCTATGCTCAACGCTGAATACAACAGAGGACGCACAGAGAGAACACTCAATGCTTACGTTGAGAATAGGAACGAAGAAGAGAGTTGCTCTCCATTGATATTTTTCCAGCGAAAGCAGTAAGCGTTCTCTCTGTGGCAGTCCATATTCTGGATGCCGGCACCTCGGCAATAACAAATGCGAAGCTAAAAATGATATAGAGATCCAAGAATTGAAGACAAGCAGGTGATCAGTCCGCTTCGTCTGGCAGTGTTAATCAGTAAAATGCCAATAATCAAATAACTATCTCCCTTGTGGCTACTTCTTTGCTATGATGATTAACAGGAATTTGCCATTTGGGGCTTATTTCGTTAATTGTTGACTATCCTGCCAGTTGATTTGATCTGTGCGTACATGTAAATGTTAGTGCCCTGTCATACACTGAATAATGCACTCCCAATACACTTGAAGGCTCAGCAACAACATAATAGGATAATAATAATATCTTTCTTTCTTATTCAATTCCCTTTTACCATTACAGTGTAAATAATAATAATAATAATAATAATAATATCTTTCGTTCTTATTCAATTTCCTTTTACCATTACAGTGTAGGGCCATAATAATAATAATATCTTTCGTTCTTATTCAATTCCCTTTTGCCATTACAGTGTAGGGCCATAATAATAATAATATATTTCTTTCTTATGCAATTCCCTTTTACCATTACAGTGTAAGGCCATAATAATAATAATAATAATAATATCTTTCGTTCTTATTCAATTCCCTTTTACCATTACAGTGTAGGGCCATAATAATAATATCTTTCTTTCTTATGCAATTCCCTTTTACCATTACAGTGTAAGGCCATAATAATAATATATTTCTTTCTTATGCAATTTCCTTTTACCATTACAGTGCAAGGCCATAATAATAATAATAATAATAATAATAATAATAATAATAATAATAATAATAATAATATCTTTCTTTCTTATGCAATTCCCTTTTACCATTACAGTGTAAGGCCATAATAATAATATTATTATAATAATGATGACTTTTGACACGTGGAGTTCAAGGCCAATCTGGTAGCCTCCCCATACTTCCTAAGTGCCACTGTTCACAACAGCGGTGCTTTAGAAACAATTGTCTATAATGCACCAGAAACAAAAACTATTTCATTCTATTAAGTCTACCTCAAGCTCATAGAATACGACCTAAAAACTGCATTTAGAAAATATGTTGGGGTCTCAGTGGCGCAGAAGTACGGTTCTCGACTCTGAAGCGAAAGGTACCGGGTTCGAATCCGGCAGCGACACTGTCGGGTATTTTTCTCCTTGAAACTCGTTGAAAACATATATGCCATTCCCCTGATCCTATTCAGGTAGGCGGGATCAAAGAACCTAGTCCTATCGGAGACGGTCGATAAATTCGGAGGTCCCGTGTGCACGTTGCGCACGTTAAAGAACCCTTGGCAGTTGAAAATCGATACGAGTAGGCCGCAAGGCCGCTGTCCGGGCAAAATTAATTCCTATCACAAAGGTCAAAGGGGGTTGATCACCTGCTTGGCTTAATATCTTTATCCACAGTAATGCAGCCTCATAGTGCTGGCCCTAAACTGTAATGGTAAAAGGGAACTGGATAAGAAAGGAGTATTGTATGATATGAACTATGTGATAAAAACATGAAAAAGATGCAATCAACCATTTACATATTATTCAAGATAATCCGTTCACTCTAATTATTTTCCGAGCACCATAGAGATCAGAGCACAAAAACGTTAGTCTGTCTAGGTCTGTCACTTTACTAGGGATACTATCAGCAACCGATTCCAGTATACCCTTACTTACTGAATTATTAATTACTGGGGCCTGCCTGTATTCCACCCAAATAGCGCACAGGGGGCGTACACATCGGAAAAAGGCTTACCAACTACCATGTGTCACCAAACGGGAATACTATGGATCCCGAGAATTATATGTATCCTGGAAATGATATGGATCCTGAGAATGATATGGATCCTAAGAATGATATGGATCCTGAGAATGATATGGATCCTGGGGGAATTATATGGATCCTGAGAATGATATGGATCCTGAGAATGATATGGATCCTGAGAATGATATGGATCCTGGAATGATATGGATCCTGAGAGTGATATGGATCCTGGGAATACTATGGATCCTGAGAATGCTATGGATTCTGGATGCTATGGATCCTGAGAATGATATGGATCCTGAGAATGATATGGATCCTGGGAATGATATGGATCCTGGGAATGATATGGATCCTGGGAATACTATGGATCCTGGGAATGATATGGATCCTGGGAATACTATGGATCCTGAGAATGATATGGATCCTGGGAATACTATGGATCCTGGGAATGATATGGATCCTGAGAATTATATGGATCCTGAGAATTATATGGATCCTGGGAATGTTACGGATCTTGTTAAAAGAATATCTCCAGTTTCCTCACACACTACGATCTCGATTTTTTTTAAATCCAAAAATCATGTCGTAAAATTGAATTAAAATGACCAGGAACACAAACACGAGAAGAAACGTCGACTAATCAATCAGCAAACTAATTTCCAACAGCGAAGAGCGTTCCAGTGGAAAAGACAAAGGGAAGATAATGAATTCTACAACCGAGTTCCAACAAGTAAGTTGCTGGTGTTCCGGGAAGTCCATTTAGCTAATGAGTCTCTAATATTGGGTAACCTGGACCGTGGTCCTCAACATGTATTCGCAGTCCAGGTCTGGCTCGTTAGTAGGGAAAATCAATTCTTTGATGAGCGATTGTTTGGGAGAAAAAAAAAAGAGATGAAGGGAAAAGAAGAAAAGAAAATAGGACACGTTGATTGAAGGAGGAAAAAAAGAAGAGAGAGACAGAGAGATCGGTACGCACATAGAGAGTTAGATAGTTTGATGGGTAGATGATGGATAAATAAATAGATACATACATAAATACATTGGTGGAGGAGACGTCGTAGCTTAGTGGTGACGTTTTTGCTTTGTGCGCAGGGTTCGAATCCAGGCGGCGACGTGCGGTTTTTTTTTCCTTTAGACGTTCTCGAGTTTTTGTGGCTCTCACTCTGTGGAATCTAACTATTGCTGAGGAGGTGACCACAATGGCAACAGTATTTGTTTATTGGCATTGTTTTATAATACCTTTCACTGCATTGCTCATGGCGCCGATAAAGGATGATGTGCACAGCACAGTGGGCTGTGGAATCCTTATGGAATCAAGTCCTATCGGAGAAGGACTATAAATCGGATGTCTCGCCTTTAATTTGACTTAAAAGTTGTTACCAAGGGTGTAAAACTAACGACTTTAATTAGTGGACATAACAAAGATAAATATGAGATGGATGGACGGGAAGATAGCAGACAGACAGACGCATTGGTAGGTAGGTGGTGTAATATAGATGAATACTGCCGTTTTTTATGAAGAATGGTGTATACGGCAAAAATTGGATTATTATTTTTCGCCCTTCTTCCTGAAAACGACAGAATAGATAGGTAGGCAGATAGATCGATAAATATTCTAGGATGAGTTATTTTTTCCCCTACGCTTCGCATGTCCCCATGTCATTGTCATGTAACAAAATAGCCAGTAGATTAACTTTTTATTAATTGTCTTTACCAGTAGCCATGTACTTTGGCCACATAAAAAGACTTCCACGCATAGAAAGAATAATATTTGAAGAAAATAAAAGCCGAATGGGAGAAGTAGAGGAATATCGAAAAGAAGATGGATCGATGTCATCGATAGAGACCAGGGAAACAGATGTAACAACGGCAGGGAGGATGGCGCTGGAAAGAACGAATAATACTAATCAATTGATACCCCTATTCGTCCTTCTTCACGAAAACTGCAGCACAGAAGGTATATCCTGGAGTCTACTTTCATGGAGAAAGATGTCACAAAGAGAGAGAGAGGGGGGGGGGGGAGATAATATCCATATCTACTCAAGACCGAAGAGTGTATTTGAGTGTATTATGCCATGTAATCCATGGCGGCCTACAGGACTCGGTATTCGACGTCTAAATAAGCAGAGATGATTAAATGTGTTGTTTGAATTTAGGATGCCGCAGTTGCCATGGTAACTGCTGGCGTAATGTTACAATGGTTGTTGGTCTCAAGTGTTTATTTAACATTGATATTTTTAAAGATCTTGATGATAACATCGGGTGATATGAATTGGCGGGAGCGCCATCTGGCGTGCGAATTCATAATGTTTTATTTATAGCCCGTTACGTCAACTCGGTACAGAAGTTATTGATTGGCTAATTGAGTTATGAGTTAAGCAAATTAGATAGTGTTTAAAAATGTTGAATTAAAATGTGGTGTTGTTTTCATTTGGTTGGTTGGTACAACGCTTTTTTCAGCATGTTAAATTGTGTGAAATACACACTGTCCGATGACACAAATGAGATCCCTTGACTGAGTGGTGTTTTAAATCTACACAGAAAAGATGGCGAGCGGGTCAGCAGACAAAGGTTCGAGTTTGGCTTTGGCTTTTAGAACAGACATATATTTGCTCTTTTCCAAAAGCAAAAGAAACAGCAGTTTTACGCCCTTTTTATATTAAAGAAGGCGGGATCTCCTGTCTATAGTTTATCTCCGACTGGACTTGAATCCACATCAAACTCGTAGACCTGGCCTGTCGCGATTCAAACCGTTCCGTGTGCGAGTACCCAACCAAAAATAAAAAAGCGTAGCTATTATATAGCGCATATCCACGAAGTTCATCATGCTCTGTGCGCGTTACACTGTATAGTTTACCGCTGGCAGGCCATACCACTCATGTATCCTTCTCAACTCTATGAGGAGTATACAGTGCGAGCTGCCTGTAAGGTGCTTCAGCACAAGCATTCTGACAAGATCGTTCGCTGCCCTCGGTCGGGTACTCATTTACACCTGAGTCGAGTAAGGTAAGCAGAGTGAAGTGCCTTACCTAAGGTCACAGCGCCCGAGTGGTCACCCGTCCAGACACTGATCACGATCAATGTAGCTTGAACACGCTGACCGGTTCAGCATGCTACCCGTTCGACCACCGGCATCTCTACACACTACACATTACGTCACAGAGGAGTTCCTATTTGCTCGTGTGTATATACTCAATGATTGCAATTAGTGCGAGCGTCACCTTTATCGTTTCGCTACTTAACATTCTACACAGCAAAGCCTGAATAGATGATCAATTAGACAACTCGCTGCACAGAGCGTAGACGGAGAGGGGGCGCAAGGGTGGAGACCGAGAGAGGGCGTAGGGGTGGATACCGAGAAGGGGTTGCATAGAGTGAAGATCGAGAAGGGGTTGCACAGAGTGGAGACCGAGAAGGGGTTGCACAGAGTGGAGACCGAGAAGGGGTTGCACTCAATGGAGACCGAGAAGGGGTTGCACTCAATGGAGACCGAGAAGGGGTTGCACAGAGTGGAGACCGAGAAGGGGTTGTACAGAATGGAGACCGAGAATGGGCAGCGGGAAAGGATGAAGACAGTACAAAAGATAGAGAGAAGACATTATCACACGGAATGGTAGAAATGGATGTGAATAACGGGTGGCAGAGATCGATACCATGCAATATCGGATACACGACAAACAAGGAAAGATTGTGTGACGGTGCTAGAAAAACAAGCTTAAGAGAAGAAGATAATTGACCGGTGCCTTCCATCGCTTTTGGAAAATTATGAGGAAACCACACTTGAATCCGATACTCTTGATATTGTAGGATAAAGGGATATGCCTTGCAATGGACTGACAATTCCTACATGCAAAGAGAATGCATAATATAGGAAGAAAATCCATTCTGCTATTTACATTTATTTATTCATCTATGTATGTATGCGATGACATGTGAACTTGCGAAGCGCAGGGAAAATACCCTCCAATCTATACACACAAAACACGTTATAAAAACATTCACTTACTTTCATGTGCTCAAACAAATAATTAATCTACACATTACAAAAAGGAAACAGAGGGAAAAGAAGTAAACCTCACGAGTAGATGGCCACCCAGTGCCTTTGCTGCCAGCAATACCTACCTATTCTGAGACTTGAAACACGAGTCTTAAGACCCATTTACACGATGCGATGAATTTGGGGGAAATCACCGAGGTCTCCGAGGAATTGTTTCGTGTAAATGCGAAAGTGAATACAATTTTCTCAGTCGGCGGACAGATCGACAGCTCGTTCTAGAAATCTGGAGCTGTCGACCACGACCGATCGGGAAGTGACTCGTAGGAAGTGAGTACCTGCTTACAGCAAGGAATACAGTTGTGTTGATTAAATTATTGAAATAATACTTATCAGAAACTGATTGCATTTTCGGAATTCAGCGTACCAAAATTAGCAAAATGGGTCACGAGTCATTTGATTTGATGCATTATTTAAATTTTCAGTATTATAAAGATCACAGTAGATCATCGATTCGCCGCAACCTAAAAGTAGGTCTCATCTCCAAAATCCTGATCCACAATTTGCCCCCAGTCATATTCGAATACACTATACATCATATCAACAGGCATAGTCGAGTAAAACCCGAGTCATTTTGGACACGTAGAAGAGTAAATATCTATTCAATACTCGATTACAATTGGGGACGAATCGATGATCTCACCTCAACGCAGATAGCTGTGTGACGTCATTGGGGGCGAATCCATACATGTTTTGTAAACAGTACCAAGTTTGATTTACAATTTCATCATCTCACCAAAATAGACATAGCCATATATAAACTATTTCAAATTATGGCATCATTGTTGCACAATAATAAACTGCTTCTGAATATTAAATTATTGTCAAGAGAGTTTCTCTTTTTATAACTATAATATGTTTGCCACGAGAGGGGGATAGAGAGCAAGCGAGAGGCAAGAGAGAGAACAGAGAGGGAGGGAGAAAGGAGAGAGGATATAGAGAATAGAGGAAAGAGATGGGGGGAGAACGAGTGAGAGGCGGGAAGGAGAGAGCTATAGGGGGAAGAGAAATGAGAGAGAAAACGAGAGAGGGAGAAGAGAGAGCGAGAGATAGGAAAGGGAGGATAGAGAAAGCGAGAGGAGGTAGAGAGAGAAAGCGAAATAGGGAGGAGATAGGAAGAGAGAGAGAGAGAGAGAGAGAGAGAGAGAGAGAGAGAGAGAGAGAGAGGGGGGGGGGGATTGTAAAAGGTTTGTATTTTCTATTGCGATTTACTTTGAGGCTTGATATGGTTTCAGTAGTTTTGTGAACGATGTGAGGGGGGGGGGGGGGTGATTTCCGATTTCCAGTGGAAATAAACCCCTCATATTATAAAATATAGATGTGACATAACCAGAGTAAATGAGTCAAAAGGATCTTTTGGGGGTTCTAATATGTGAGTTTAAATGGATGTTTCCAGCAGTGCCGGTTCAAGTCCTATCGGAGATGGACTTTAAACAGGACGTGCCTCCTCTGAAATGATCTCGTCGAAGTAGACGTAAGATTGATAAATCTAAACTTACGTATTATCAAACGGAGTTCAAAATTGGAAGTGTAATCACGTATCACACGTATAAAGACTATATTATACTGATCTTCTTTTCAAACGACCATCTCTAATAGGATTTTTAAGATCTTCAAAGCAATTTTTAATCCTTGGGAGGCATCGGAGAAAAATCCTAGAAAAGAACCCAGACTGACATTTAACTCTTTTTATGCCGGGTTCGGTTTCAAACAAACCGAAATTCTTACGAATAAATATGCTTTGCTTGCAAGTAATTATTTGATTTGAAATAGCGTCTGGGGTCGGTATCCAAACACCACTGATTATGATGAAAAGCAATTATTATTTTGTCAACGAACGCTCTTTCTAGACGTTACTTTGTTCCATGCCCCATCCAATGTTATGGGTTAATTAAGAGTTGAATATACAGAGTAAAAAAGAAACTTCTTAAATACAGATTGAATGTTTGAACAAATTTAGTTAAGAATTAATTAGGAGTAGGAAAGAAAACAATTCTTGTAAAAAGCCGATGAAGAACGCTGAAAATAGTTTGTTTAATGAAATGTGTGCCGCCTTTGCACAGAGATTGAAATTGGACATTTTCTCTCATAGCGTGAGACAAGAGCTAGGACCAGCTTGGATGGAAAACAACCCAGTTTGGATGTTGTAATTAGTTGCTATCAATGGCACCCCCAATCGGTGACACCATCTTGCCTCCACTACTGGTGACACAGATCAGATTTAACCTTCTCTCTCGCTCTCTCGCTCTCTTTCTCTCTCTTTCTCTCTCTTTCTCTCTCTTTCTCTCTCTGTCTCTCTCTCTTTCTCTCTCCCTCTTTCTCTCTCTCTCTCTCTTTCTCTCTCCCTCTTTCTCTCTCTCTCTCTCTCTCTCTCTCTCTCTCTCTCTCTCTCTCTCTCTCTCT
>JARBEQ010263620.1:0-10303 GCA_030265355.1 Tritonia tetraquetra
CCACCCGGCAAGAGACCCAACCCCAAGCAAAACCGGATCATCTCATTCCAGGACAAGAACAGAAAGCTCCATGGGAGAAGACAAAGGAAAGAGTGTGGACCGGTTTAGCACCCCCCGGCCCACAGAAGGGAGAAACTCATGTTCTGACACCATGCATTCACAACAATGTATTTGGGAAATGGTATAGTCCAATAGAGCATCTTTTACACACACACATACAATTATCAAACTTTTAACCCAAACAATCATATAATATAATAATTCAATATCAACAATAGTTTGCGCAAAATACTCATATCATTTCATAAAGACAATCATGGGGCCACTGCGTAACGACAATCCTAGGGCCTAAAGACAATCCTCCTAGTCCTAGGGCCACTGGTGTTAGTTTGTTGATCAATTGTTTCTTGTCATAACAAAAAGCCATGTAGACTTTCCCCCCACCAACACTGCTTTCATTAAGTGGTATTTATTTCGCCGTCGGCAGTTTATTTTCATCGTACAATTTTCTTGGAGGCGCCGGTGGCCGAATGGATAGCTGGTGTCCGAATGGATAGCGGGTGTCCGAATGGATAGCACATTGACTGTGATCAGTGTTTAGAAGGGTGACCACTCGGATGCTGTGCCCTTAGGTAAGGCACTTAACTACTTCTCACTTGACTCAGGTGTAAATGAGTACCGGTACCCGTTCGAGGGCAGTGAACAATCTCGTCTGACTGCTAGTGCTGAAGCGCTTATCGCTATATCAGTCAGGCACATTGCACTGTCAACCTCATATGTCTGCACATGGTGTCAACCTCATACTCATATTGTCGGCACCTGGTACGTCAATAACTTTTAATGGGTATAAAGAACAAGATATTATAGTCCTCTTAGTCCGTTGATCGCATCGCTATTGTGTAATATATTAAAAAAGTCTGCCACAGAATAATTCAAAATACATAATACATCGACAGTCTCCAATGACCATTTTCATTCTCAGAAGTCATTCACGTCACCAAATGAATTTTCCCCATCGCAAAACTCCTTTGAAAAACTGATTCACCTCAGAACTGTTTTGGTAACTATTAGAACTCCATTTAAAAAGAAAGTTTTGGCACGATCATATCAGAATATTGAACACTCTCATCAAGAAATAGAAACGGAGGACGAAAATGTTTGTCTTCATGCAGATCACAATTCATTACACTTAGTATTGGTAGATATCTAAATGACAATGATAGACCAGTCACATGGCATTACCTATAGAAGAAAACTCAGCAGACAAGAAGTGACAATGTCGTCCAAAGAACACTGCCTGACGACTTCGCTAAAAGCATTTCCAGGGACACCTGACTACTTTGATAAAAGCATTTCCAGGGACAATGGTGTTATCAATTCCAAGAGATGAACATTATTGCCATGACGATCATAATCAAATGAAGAACGAGAGAGAAATGTCAAGCTCAATCCAACATCTGCCATGTTTTCTTTTTGTCATCCTTGCACCACCTATCAACGACCTGCCTTACAACAATAGCTCTAACTAATCTCATACAAAGGTAAGGTTACCAACCTGACTCATCTTACTTGCTATCAATTTGGATTAAAACAATTGAATACTAAACATAAACTTAAAGGGAAATGAAAGAGCAGATAAGATGACCCATTTTTCGGCAAATGGCAAATCTTAAAATTTTTTAATCAAATCAACTCGAAAGAATCAAAAGGAAAAAAGAACCCAAGAAATAAAACAAGAAAAAATCAAACACAAGAAAAATTTGTTTCCTCGACAACGACAAAGTAAATTTTCAAAACGTGTGTCCTTGTATGGACAGGGAAATAACGAAAAATTGAACATAAAATAAATTTTGGTCATCACTGAAACATTAAACAAATTTCAGGTTACATATTATCCTGTTCATAATATTGTTAGTATGATTTTTCAAACATTTGATTCAAAGTCAAAGAGAAAAAATTGTCACCCTTAATCATTACAGCGAACATGTTTTATAAAGAGTATTATATTACAAATGATCAAAACAAATTAAAATTCACCCAAAAAAAAAAAACAAAAAAACTTCAGCACCCAGCCTATATTTAAAGGAAAGGAAAACACATCAGTATCATGAGATTAAATCATTTTTAAAAGAAATGTAAAAAAAAAAATGTGATTAATGACAGCCAGTATTTTGTTATTCAAAGCATTTTTACTGCTAGACAAGTGTTGTCCCAAATCCTATGTCCTCCAACATTGCTGAATATAGAGTGGAGAAAACTCAGGGTCAGGGAGATAGAGCAAGCATGTGATCAGCCCACAGTGCTGAAACCTTGAATAGCATAACAAGCAATGTATAATTTTAAGAAAACATTATCTATCTCTCTGCTAGCTATTTTATTAGGCAACTGAGTAAATTAGTCAAACAAGAAGTTACAATGATGGTAATCAATTCCTATATCAAATTTAACAAAAATTGAAGAAACTAAATGAAGCATAGGATCTTTAAACAGCTATATAAAAACAGATTTCATTAACCTCAAGAGAGTTCATGCCATGGAAAGAGTATTATACCATCTACACCCCAAGTAAGAAAAGAGAAAAATGTGATAAACCTCTAAAAACTACTGTAACTTGTAACCGTACAGTGTGCGTAGATCTATATATAGCTACAAAACTCAACACACACACACATCTATGTGACAAGGACAAGGATATACTGGTTGGCGCTTACGTGGTAAATCTACGCTTTGGGGGTGACCTATAAAATACAAAGTCTAAAATCTTTTTATAGAACAAGTTCAGGAAACTTCTAGGGTCATCATATCTAAAAATAACAGCCATATCAAATAACAGGTTTTTAAATAATAATATAACGTGAATTTCCGGGTTTGTCTTTTTCGTGGATTAAAATAAAAGTATAGTTTTTCATTGCTTATTTACCGCTGACTCGTTTTCGCCCCCCATATGCCTGGGCAGACTAATGTTATGCCCATGACTTCCGGTTGGAACAGTGGGGTAGCAGGGTTTTACTTCATCACAGAAACAAGAAGTTAGGTCCACTACTACAATACCAGAATGAACCGCTAAGTTTCCACAAGTGCCATGAGCACACATGATATATTAATTCACAAATAATTTCAGTAAACTACTGTGTCTCATCAAACAAATATTATACTGTTTATTATTATTAGTTATCCCTATTGTATACTACACAGCTTCAAACATGGAGGCACCATAATAACGAGCATATCCATCTAGTCTTTCGCTTATATTCTCATTATCATAAGGAAACAAAGTATGAATGGAAAGAGTTTGCATACTGATCTAGTTAATGTTACGCATGTATCATGTGCAACAATTCCCATTCATATTGCACCGTCATAATGTTCAATAATCTTTATATTTTATCTACACTAACATGTGCAATATAAAAACCCAAATGACAATGTGTGTGGTAAATCTTAAGATCACCTTTTATATATCACCTCTTCAGGCAAAATCTGACTACAGACGTCACAATTGATGTTCTGCCAGTGGTTATCAAATGTACACGCTGTGCATGATTTCTTGGGCTCTCCGTGCTCGTTACCTAACTTATCAAAAGCACACGATGGGCACTGAACAACAGAAGAAAGATTATGTGCAGCACACTCCGGACATATCCAAGGCTGAAAAGAATAATCCATACTCTTAGTGACTCTGTTATTACCGACAAGTTTCTTTGTTTCTGTCTTCAATGAGCTCGACCGTAACTGATGCAAAGAACGTGGACGCAATTCGGCTTTAATTTCTGAACCTACAGGAAGAGAGGCAGCCATTTTAAACCTTTGATTGTTGGGAGGTTCAGCTATCACATAACAACCATCAACAACGTCTTCTTCCCAACCCCTCGTCTTATAAGATGGTTTCAATTCACGAGATGGAACAGGAGGTGGACACTGCATCAGAGGTGTCTGGGAGACAATCTTCCCATCTGGATTAATGTTGGGTGGTCTGTAGATGGTCTCAGACAACATATCCTGGCTAGATCGAATTGGGGTGAGGTTGGAAAAACCCTGGCCTGTGCTGTAACCCTGATCAGAAAACACAGACCTGGAAGGAAGATAGGGTGTTGTGTAGGATGTGGATGAATTCAAAGTGGACTTTGGTGGTGGATTTGGATTAATATCCCTAAACACTCCTTCGTCTTTATAGAAATTCCCTCTAGGCACCTGTTGGTATTGGAACACATTATTTGGTCCTGGGGGATAGGTCTTGGCTGAATCACGGTTTGATGTTCCAGGCACGGTCTCCGGAGTGTATTTCCAGCTATCCGATAATGGCTCCATTTTTAACTTCTGCTGCTGTACAAGTTTCATACTCTCACGAATATGTTCCTCGGGGGTAGCTTCAGACAACTGAGGATAATGTTCATCCTCATCCATATAGGGTATGTGTGGCTCTTTACTATTTTTGTATCTAACATTTCCCAGAGACTCTTCCGGGTTTTGTAAATTAATATTCGCATCATACGGAGAAGGAGGCTCTAACGGATAGATGACCTCTTTCCTGTTAGGTAAGGGTTCTCTTTTAGGAATTTCAGGTGGGATGATCACTTTTGAAGCACTTTTCTTCTGAGATATTTTTTCCCTGGAGATGTCCCTTGGCCAAGACTTCCGAAGAATGTCAAATATTGCATCATCTAATGTCTTTCCCACAGTTTTTAATTGATTGTATTGATCTGCAATCTTTTTGCAAATCTCAGAGGCAACAAAGCAATCAAATGATAAAATCATGAGGGTTTTCTTATCCACCTCCGGTCTTTCGTACACCATTATGTTGTCATGATCCAAAACATATCCCGCTGCCATAAATATTATCTCAGCATCAGCAAGAACAGATTTCACTTTAGTTTTATAGAAACCGCCGTAGGTCTGATTGAATAAAGACGTAAACAAAATAACTTTCAAAACATTGTTTGGAAATAGAGATTAAATAGTACACAAATGATACATACATTTATACTTGCAATTCTATATATTCACATGTAATCAAACTAAAATTGTAATAGTATAATTATATATACAATCATGTCAAACACCTTACATCGAAAGGTACTAAAGGTTATTGATAAAAAGCAATTCTATATTCACATCTAATAAAACTAAAATTGTAATAAAATACAATCAGGCCAAACATCATTCCATTACACGGAGGAAAGTTCTAAGAGGTATCATCAAAATTAAAATGAATGATGAAGAGGAGTTGCTTTCACTTTGTTAGAGGAGAAGCCTATTGACAGACTTATCAACATGTGCTGAGAAACAGTAGAGTTAAATTAATTTAGACTGAGGAATATAAGGACACCCAACCGTCCACTAGAAAATTCAAGAGAAGCAAATGAACCAACAGTCAAACTTGGATATAACCAGGACAGATGGAATCAACAGGTTTTCCCTGTTATAAACAAGCCCTGTTATTCCAAAAATATGGGAGACTACCTTGTTTTGCCCACAAGCCACTGAGCCATCCCCTCCTTCCCCAACCACACTTAGACCCTCTTTGAACCTTGAACATGTTTACGTCACTGACAATCACCTATTCGCTTTACTTTGAGAATATGTGTGTGTGGTGTAGTGTGTATTAAGAATGGAATCACTGTTTGTTAAAGCCGAGTTGGCGCTAATTGGTTCTTAATACTTAAAACTTAGAGTAGTAAAACAGGGATTTGACGTGTCAATGATCCAAGTCCCTGTTACAATCAAGGCCATTTCATTATAAATTTGACTCGACTGTATTAAGGTTGGTGACCAATAGTCTTTCTTTCCTTTTCAATAACCTTTTAGTACCTTTCGGTATAAGGTATGAGCAATAGTGCGATGCTGAATTAGATACCAGAAGGAGATCCTATCGACGACCCCCAAGAAGAAGTGAAAAGCCCATGGGTGTGGAGATATATAACTATAACACATCCTGTGTACTTGACACAGACAAAACTGTAACATTGACACGCAGGTGTGTAAAAGAGATATAAGAGAAAAAAAGCAGTCCAAAATCAACAATAAAAACTACCACTACAAGAGAGAAATAAATCCACATTTTTTTCATTATAAGAAGAGAAGCATACAAGTATTTAGATCATGACGGGAAAAGTAATAGCAGTAGTAGTGGTGGTAAGAATGGTGCTGCTAAAACAATAATAAATTGATGACCATTACTACAATTTCACCCAATTTGAGGAAAAAGCAAAAAGTCTGAAATCAGACAAAACCTGAAAGATTTACACCCCTGAAACTCAAATTAAAAACAACTATACACATGACACCTTGGATAACAATTTTAGAGTAATTCAAGAAGAAAAGTGAAAAGAAGAGGAGGAGGACAAAGAGCATGAGGAGGAAAGAATGATGAGAGCACACAAAATGATAAATGTTGTCTTGTCAACTTGTGGTCATTGTATCAAAGCAAAATAATCAGTGGGTTTCTGGATCTGGAAGAGAGCATGCCTAGAATTCATGTCCGAACCAGGGACGTGATTTCTTCTCCAGACTTTTAAAAAAGCATTTTCGAGGCTTTGAGCTGGAGATTCATGTGGAATTTTTTTATGTTGAACTGTAAACTCAATTTTCAAAGAACATCATTATTTGTGGTGTTATTTTTCCGGTAAGCAGGCTGATCAACCAATATCAAAGTGAAATGAAAAATAGCCTAGCTCTGTGATTTGCTGTGCATATAGTCATCTGGGCTTGATTGGTTTTGGATGTTTTAAGCT
This sequence comes from Tritonia tetraquetra, assembly GCA_030265355.1. NCBI lineage: Eukaryota > Metazoa > Mollusca > Gastropoda > Nudibranchia > Tritoniidae > Tritonia > Tritonia tetraquetra. The sequence goes on from JARBEQ010263620.1 coordinate 6,732, forward strand.
GTTTGAAACAGAAAGGTCATTTTAGCGCCGATTTTAATAACAGGACGGTCTCCCAAGTCCTTAGTGCCTTATATGTGTGTCATTGATTTGAGTGAGACCAAACAGTTCTAAACATACAAATGGATCATGACAAGAAAACAAACATTTTTGACATAGATACAAACCTTTAATGTTTTATATTCTAGTTTCCATGGCTGTTCAACAAGTAAACAGAAGTATTTCTCCACAGACTTATATGCTCTTGCCACAGACACTACGTCTGTGTCGTTAGAGACACACAAAAGAAGTGCATTGATTAATGCATCAAACACACAGGGGTTTTTTAACAATCTTGCGGCTGATGGTATCTGAGGAAACAACAGAAAAAGTCACCTTAAAAACAAAACAGAATCAGTCTGATCTATACACCTCAGAAAAGTGACCTTCACACGGGCCTGCCAACCCTAACCAAAGTAAAAACAGGACAAGACTATAGAAAAAGCAGGATATTAAAAGAGAGACAGAAGAAAAACATTGTGACAAAAAAACAGGATTATAGCAGCGAAAACAGGTGATTAGACGACTAACAGGTGTTTGCAGGGCTTAACATGACAAACAAGACAGCAAAAATTAATACAGCAACTAGATCCACAACTTTGTTTATTGATGACAAAGAGTGACTGATCTAACATCAAAATCCTGAGCATTCAAGTGATCAGTTCACTCTGGCCATTAATTATTAGTTAATCTTTCTTTAGCACTGAACTGATCTGTCACATGTAGTTGGAATTTTTGTTGAATCCAGATAATGTTGCCATGTGCTGTGATAATATCTTCAGTAGTAATATAGATTTTGTTTCTTATTGAATTGGGCCTTCTGTGACAGATGTGCAGACATATTTTTTTACATCCAGCAAAACTAATAGACGGACACAATAAATATATTTCCTAATTACAAAAATTCAAGGAGAGGGAGAGAGGTAAAACCCACAATGCATAGAGAGGTAAAACCCACAATGCATATACAGTGAAACCTCAATACCGCCAAAGCTGGGACCAACGGAAATTTGGCGTTATAAAGAGAGAATGGAATGGCGTTATAGCGAAAGGTTTGAGTGAACAAATTATCCATTCAGTACCATGGCGAAAAGCAGGTCGTAAGCGAGAATGGCAGTTTAACAGGGATGGTATAATGAGGTTTTTCTAGTTTGTTCCGATATGGAAAAATTCATTCATGGTTGGAGGTGTGTTTGGAGCTGCCAACCCATTATCAGTATTGATTCAGGATACACATTATCATCATTATGCAGAAAAACAGGATACTAACAGAAAGAAATGGGAGGAAAAATGATTTTAAAATAACAAATTAAAAAAAAACACCATGAAAAAAACCTATGCCAATTCTATAAAATCTGTGAAAAGAAGTAATTTGGTTGAGACTCAAATAAATAGCCATTAAAAAAATAGGACAGTTCCAGATAATAATAAACAATTGAGTAAATTAATCTTTTTTTTCTGTGAAAAACATTTTTGACCAATTTCATCAAGATCACCAAAATCACTTAGAATTAGCTTGATTAAAATTTTTGAGGCAGCACTAAATATATCATTTCACAAAAAAAAAACTCTTCCAAACTTAATTACTTACCGATTTCACAGCAATTGAAATGTATCTATGAATGTCATCGTCCAATGTTTGTCTTTCATTATTAGCACTTGATATCTTGTTTCCTTGTCTGAATATCACATACAAATCAGTTGCCTTTTGAATGGCTTCCATTTTCAAAAAAAATTCATTAAAAATAATTCTACCTAATCTATTTTAAATGTTCCCATAGTTAAGTGACTAACGACGAGGTCTTTGGTCCGATTCCAACAAAACAAGAGATGCAGGAGAAATTTTCAATGCCATGACTTGAGTCACAAATGATACACAGACAGCTTTTTCATTGATCTGGGGACGAAAATATAAGGGCAATAATGACGACTGCTAATAATCAAAAAGGTCTATGGTAGGGGACGAAAAAATTAGTCTGTTTACTCAACAAACTTTTGTGCAGGTCAGGAAGACAAAAAACGAGAGAAAGTGCAGTAATCATACTACAGAGGTCAAGTTTACCAAAATGAATTGAATGGTATATATAGGGTATCAACTTCTGGTTGTTGTAGGTGTACACCTCTTTTAGTTTTAGAATGTGTGTGATTGTGGACAACTGAATTCTTGTTTCAAATCTAACTCACTTGCTGGACTAAAATTGTCTCTAGCTCTATCACAATGAATGGAAAACAATTCCAATATTAATAATATATAGAATGATTTGCATATTTTCTATATTCTGAATAGACCTCTCTAGATTGCCAGCGATAGACATTTAGTTCAAGACAATGATTTTTTTTCTTACAATCACAATCAGTATTCCAATTCCAAGTCAATCATAATGCTGGTTTCATCAAAATTCAAGACAATTTCCAAGTACAATTCTAGTTTCTTCTAATTCTAGAAGAGATTTTATACCGCAGTAGAACATCTAAATTCTAATTAATTTTGACCATGAAGTGACAGGATGAGTGTGTGTGATCATGTTGCATCACTCAATGGAAATTAGTCTCCCCATGTCAAAAACTGCAATGTCAGAGTTTGATAAAAACAACTTTACTGACCCCTGAATCACAAATCAAAAACAAAATTATAAGCACTCAAAATGAAAACCAACCTCCTGTACTTTCAATTTCGATTCTGCACACAAAAACAAAGACAAGAAGAAAAATTGAACTTTAGAAGTCAGAAGTGGCAAAACGTCCAATTCATGCTCATATTTCAAATGATTAATTAAAAACTAAGAACAGCTCTTTGTAGGTTTCTCACTGGGTTGAATTTATATTCTTTATTACTAGATAGACGGGGTCTAATCATTTAAATAACATCTGGGACTTGTGACAAGATTTCTTTTTTACACACCTGATCTTCAGTCCTCAACACTCAACGCCCTCTTTCTGTTCCGACACCAACAAAAATTAGATAATCTTTTATCAAAATAAAATTTAGACTCTAAATGGTAGAGTATACAGACCTCGCCTTTTGATTCAAATATCCATACAGAAAGGCTTACTTCAACAAAGGATTACTTTACAGGATTGCCATATGCGTAGTTAGCAACAGACACAAAGACATCCAAAATTCCCAGTTTTCAAAGGCATTTGAAGGCTTGGCCCACTTCCAATTATTGCCTACTCATACTCTCAAATATCAAACTGATCCAATTACAAATAAACTACTAATGCATTCAAATTATGCCAATGAAAATACACAAAATCAATGTCAATTGAAAAAATGACCACGTACCTGAGAAATCCATGTAGAGATTGAACAGAGAGCTTAGAGCCATCTAGGTCTATTCGATACTATTGTTACATGGCTGCCAGCCAAGCTTTTTTTTTTTTTTAGTAAGGAGGGGAATTCCCTTCCCTTCTATCTGCTGGGGCCTGACAACCAAGCCTGGGCATTTACCGATTTTCCCTAAACCGGTACAGAACCGGTTTCAGGAAAAAGAACCGGTTCGAACCGGTTCTTTAACGATTCTCCATAATCGACA
>JARBEQ010263631.1:0-10302 GCA_030265355.1 Tritonia tetraquetra
CCCACTGTCGACTTTCCATTTTCCTATGGTTATTTTTCTGTGTTTTTCTGGCACTTTAACATTTTCAAACCTTGCTCGAGTGTATACTGGGGTTTGGATAACAGTCAAACTAAACACGAGGCCATACACAGCAAGATGCCATGGTTGATGTGTATGTATGTGACCATAGGGTGCAATGGTTATTTAAATTCAAGATGTTGTGCCATCCACGGCAGACAGCATTAAATTGTGTCTGAAAGAGGCGTATATAAAAAAAAAAAAATGAAATACAGCTAAAGAAACATTCTGCATATATAATCATTAATTTGTGTAATAGAACATTGTTAACCAAACAAAAAGATGCCTTTAACTTTAAGGACAATAAAGATCATATTGTTATCATCATTATTATCTAATCTGATGTTAGACAAGACTCAATGAAGGACAGAGAAATCAAAATGTGTTATAAATAAATACAAACCTGGTGGCTGACATCCATCTTTTTCCTGAGCATCTCCGTAGTATCCATCGTCACATTTGCAGTGGTATCCTCTACTTGAGTTGGAACATGTGGAATGATCACTACATTTCAAATCTGATTCTTCAATGACATTGTCTCCAATGCAACGGAAACTTGTGGTGCAATCAGCGTTGACAACAACATCATTTTTCTATTAGAAGCATAAACGTAAAGAAAAATTACATACAATATCAAAAGAAGGGAAAATTAGCATATAATTCATGATTACCTTACCGGGGTTCTGTCTCTTTATAAAGGTTGGATGCAATCTTTCCCGGTCCATTGTGGCCTCACTGCATTCCACCATCAACATTCTAGTCATTTCCTTGATGTTGCCTGTCCAGCATTTCCTTCTCTTTTCCTTTCAATTTTTCAATCCAGCACTGTCTTTTCCAAACAGTCGTGTCTTCTTATGTGACCAAAATATGCTATTTTTCTTCTTTTTATTGTATCTAGCATTTCTTTTTCTTTTAATCCGATTGATTTCAAAACATCATTGTTTGTTTTCTTGCCTGTCCCAACGTATTTTGTCCATTCTACTGAATGACCAGGTTTCACAGACATACAAAAACATGGACCAGATATAGCAACAAAGCCTTGTATTGAAGAACATGTTAGTGTTGGTTAGGATTTTTCTTAACTTTGAAAAGGAATTTTTAGCCAGCGATATTCTTCTTCTTATCTTCTTGTTTGATCAGGTATCCATTTTTTGTAATTGTCCAAAATATGTAAAATGTTCTTCTTGTTCAATTGGCAAACCATCTATTTTAATGTTGTTCCTAGGGAGCTCCTTTTTCTTGTTATCACCATTGTATTCGTGATATATCTTTAAAATACTGCTTTGACTAGCTTTATTGTTGTATTCATTAAAAAAACAATATTTTACACCCTTTTCAATCTTTGTTTGAAAAGGTTCCAATCCCAAAGCAACCAATCCAATTTTCATCTTTAGAAAAATTATTTTTAACCGCCATACAGGTATATGGAGGCAAGGTGGTCGAGTGGTCTAGACAACAGACTTCCATGGTGAAGATCGTAGATTCAATCAGGCTACAGGTTTTTTCCTTGGGCAAGAAACTTAACTCTGTTAGCATCACTCGACCCAGATGTAGAAATGGGTACCAATGCTCAAATGAGTTTGAGAAAGTATTCAGCAATAGACCAGCGTCCTATCCAGAACGTCGCAAATTGTCACTTGTCGGCTTCATGCTACCGAATCTGGATTAAAAACTTAAGGACATACTTTACTTCACATACCACTAGATAGACACCATCCATATATTTGCATCCACACTCTGTCTTTGGAACACACTTGTCACCACTGAACTTAAAACCCTCATCACATTGACAAGCAAAGGAATTTCTTGGTGCTGTACTCTCATCATCAACATCATCTATGTCACATCTGTCAGGTGGATTACCTCCTGTGTACCCATAGGACATATCCTTACCGGTGCAAACTGAAAATAACAGGAAAATATTGAAATGGTAACACAAATTACGTATGTATGAATGTGTGTGTGTATATGTTAAAGGCAAAGTATGAAATCAGGCATTCTATAGAATTAGACAGAATGCCAAGACAAATTAGGCAAAGTATGAAATATTCAATATTATATACATTGCCTAGGTATTCTATAGAATTCCAAAAGATAATCATGCAAGGTATAAAATGTTTGCATCAGCAGTGGGGTTGGGGTTAGGGTTAGGGTTATTCATGGGTAAAAAGTCAATCACTAAATCAAATGCAATATTAGGATTTTGTACTTTTTGTATTTCTTGTTTGATTTTGTACACATATTTTATTCTTCGAAGAAACAGCAGAAAGATTCTTCTATGGTTATTTTTTATACTTTGCCTAAACGATGTTAGTCATTCAATAGAATGCCTGAATTTCATACTTTGCCGGTTACATATATATATATGTATGTGTGTGTGCATACAAGTATGTATGTAAGTATGCATAATGTATTAAAGTTTAAAGCACTTTTCGATCTTTTTGAAGGCCAGGCATTGGATTCAAACAACACACATCTGGATATGTGTTGATGAGTGCACTATCATGGCGCCACTGAGGACTCCTATCAAATGTATGTAAGTATGTATGAATGCGATGTGTGTATGTATGAACTTACCAACATATATACGTCCATGTGTGAATGTGTCCTTGTACATATCAGTAGAGGAATTATGAGTGAAATAGTTTTTTTTGAAATTAGAGAAAAGATTTGACTAACAAAATACACTCACGGATGGAGTACAACTCTCAATGTATTTTGACATGTAAAATAAAATCATAAAAAGAATAGTAACTTACACGCATCACAATTAAGGTCTTCAATGAATTTGTCCATCCTTTCATCTTCAAAACAGGCACTAACTTGGGCAGTTTCTAGATATGAACAGAGCACTTGAGTCGTCCCACAAAGATGTGTTTTACATAGCTCCTTTCAAAGAAACAGTTACAAACATCCTTATTACAATCTGATTAAATCAAAACAATTTGTAGATTATATATGATTTGTCAAAAACATGAACAATTACAATTATCATGATAATGATTAAACTTAAAGAAGGGGTATGGTGTATCAAAATAATACTTAAAATATTAAAGCCGTATCTGAAAGTGAGAATGCACAGGAGTTTGGTGTGAACAGAAATGATGTCATCATTCTTAACAACCGTCACTTCCTCCTTCTCTTTATTAATCGATACATAGCAGCATCTTTTGTATCTAACCCATTGACAAATTAAACTTTTTTTTCTTCATGATTTACAGTATACAAATGAATAATAAGACAGAACGTAACACTGGGCAAGCACACCAGAGCCTTTGCTTTTGGGGGAATGTAGCAGCCAGAGGGTTAAAGCAGTATCAGTCAGTACCATGACCAATATTCTGACCAGCACTAAACAAATTACTGGTGCATTTGATGGATGTCCTTTATTTACAATAAATACGGAGAGGATTTGACACTTTCTTAGATTTTTTATCTAAGGCATTTTCAGCTGTCACACATGGCTGGGCCATGTGTTTTAATGCAGAAAAAAGGGCTGGACAAGAAAGAAAGAAAAAATAGGCAAAAAGAATATGAAGACAAAATATATCAAATTCCATTCTTACTGCGCTGTAGGAACACAAGCTTTGAAGGGAATCGCAAAACAATACAGTATCTACGTCACACAAATCTTCAGGGAAAGGTTCAGGGGTTGTGGTAGTTGTTGGTGGTTCAGTGGGGGAGAAAACTACCTGAGCAGGACAGATGCTGAGGTAACAATAAAAAAGGAAAGAAAATATATAACATCATTGTATTACAGTATAGAAATGTCATATTTGAATAAAGTCCACCCTCTCACCATTCCCAATCTTTATCACCCTCACTCTATATCTCTTTACATTTCATACAGCTCATCTTCATCTATTCTACATTACTACGATATGGCAAGAGCAGACTCAGTGGATTCAACGAAATGCATACTTATTACAATGAATTAAAAGCAATGATCTAGGCGTTTTATGAGAGTATTTTCTGGGAAATATGTGTTTTACAGAAACTGGGATACGCTCCAACACCTTGGGCCGCAATACCTACCCAATAATGCAGTTGTAAATGTAAACATAATAATATGGTATTATAATACTTTTGGGAGTATAGTTACAAAGCCAGTGACCTCCAGCAAATAATATTATATTGTGTACTGTAGTGTGTACACGCTGCTCTGGCTCTCTCTCTCTCTCTCTCTCTCTCTCTCTCTCTCTCTCTCACTCTCTCTCTCTCTCTCTCTATCTCTCTCTCTCTATCTCTCTCTTTCTTAATTTGGTAACTGAACCAAACCACCAGACAGCTCTGTTGGTAGATTGTGTGACCCTATATCTCTGGCGAGGCGTAGTTGCCATTTGCATGCACGGGTTTGATCCTCACGATGGCCAAAATACTTTTCTTCTCTATGGCTATTTTCTGTCACTTACAATTTTCAGCTTTCCTTGATACTATCATCTCTCACGTATTGTTGAAAAGCACCTGACTTGAAATTGAAAATGAAACTAAGTAATCAAGCCAGAAACAGGTGATACTATCAGCAGCGCACCCATTTTTTGCCCACACATAACAACCATGCTATAAATCACAATCGGGTGACAATGCAATGACAAAAGAAAAGGATTTCGAAGTAACAGGAGGCATGTAGAAGATGACATGGATAAAGTTTATTGGAAAGCTGTTTGAAGTGTGTAGTATAATACTTCAGAACCCAAAGACCGACCCCTGCTTCTTTCTCAACAAAGTGGTCACAATGTAGTACACACACTAATAGATAGATGGGGCAAATGACACTAATAATGATTTTCAATCTTACAAGCCAACCACGGATTTTTATGCTTAACATGGGCAGGACCTTATGGTTCTCCTTTGCCAACCATGGAACCGACTGCTGATTTTTGCTAACCGCTGTGTTTTTAGAAATAATAATAGATAATGATACACACCAAAAAAGGAGAAACCAACCTGACATCAGCGACATAATCTCCTGATATATCTTCTAATTGCTCAGCAGTGAATACAATTTGTTCACTTGGAAGATCCATTGTGCATAGACCACATCCCATATTTGCCATACTTGTTGATAAAGAAAGCTTAGGACAGTAACATGAAAAAATGTTATGAAATTCACTGTTTAAACAAATATAAATATAATCATGCCATTTATTGACCTTTGACATAATCATTCATTCAGTCTAAATCGTTGATGTTGTCATTCATTCAGTCAGATGGATCTAATAACCACTCTGACTATTAATGGAACAAAATCTTCAAATCCAAAGAGAATATGTTTGACTTCATATCTAAATCGAAAAAAACAAATTAGTTCAGATTACAGAATTTTTTTTATTTTTATTAAAACAAATTTTGTATAAAGAGCACCAAAGAAAGATTGTTTTCTCACACTAAATATTTTATATTTTGTTTTGTCTATATCCTGTAGTTGTAGAAACATTGTAGTGACAAACTCATTTTCAAAATATCACAAATTCATTAATTATAGGCACAAATGTCTACTCCTGATTTTAAATCTCGAAATTGAATAAAGAACTGGATTCATGTACATTCTCTTTCAAATAGCTGCATAAAAAGTTTCAGAATTGTGTGCACACCAGGGGTTCTTTGGATGGGATATTTTCTTCAAAGTCTGTAAAAAACCTCCATACAAATATCTCCTTGTGAAGTCGAACATCCTTCATAAACGACAGGAATCACAGATCTTGGATTTTATCCATTGTAGTGTTAAGAAGGAATGCCTCTGGTTGATGCAAAAGCTATAGATGTAAACTCTCTTGTGTGGCTCATTTATAGTCAACTTTACTATTCAACTGACAAAAGTTTGTGTTAGAAGGGTTGCTTGGTTGTCCAAAATCTCATGCTCCATTGTTAAAATGTCCTGGCAGGTGGTAATGAGACTGTTAGGAACATCTGAACATAATTTTTGAAAATGATGTGAGGGAAAAACAATAAATAAGTCAATTAATTATTAATCAAATTTGCTACTTACCCCAAAGGACTGAGCAGTGGCAAAAAATGAGAAAAGGTTGTCATGATGCTGTACCATAACCATGTCGGGAAGCATAAAAGTAAAGCTGGTTTTAATGCTCACATAACTCGAAAATGATGATGGATTCATGGTATCGAGGGAATCCCCTATCTGAAAAAGATGTAAATTGAAAATAAGTTCCATAGAACACTATCTTTACAATCTATAATACTTTTGTTGTTTCTATAAATGGCATAATTTCTCTATTTTTTCTCTGCTCATTCTAAAGTTTCTTACTTTGAACAAATTTTGCATTCATTAAAAAATAGAAATATACATTTTGTATAAGGCTGAAAAGCTAATTCCAATTCTAATTCTTACAAAGAGTCTATATTAATTTAGGAAGCTAATATAAAATTAGCAGCAGATCATAAGAATATTATTCACAAGGGTCATCTTCATTTTCTGGAACTATGCATTGGTAAGCCATTCATTTAATCTTCACAACTTGGTAATATTAGAATTTTTTTATGGATGCAGATGCTAAACATATACCTTGCCACTTTATTCCACATAGGAAAACACTTCAGCATATATTTTTATTTCATCATTTTAGGATATGATACCAATTTTAAAAAAATCTGAATTGCTTCAAAATTAGATGAAAAGGAAACATATTTCATATGTTTAATTTAAATAATGCACATGTCCAGATTTTACACCAAAATTGTAATTTTCAAACATCGTTCCTAACAATTATATCATTTTTACCAAGAATTCTCCTTTTTCAAGCTGTAGACGATTAATAAAGAAATATTTTGTTACACCAGTTTCCATGTCTGAAATCACTCCACCTATGGTTCTCACTAATGAACCACCCGGCTGCCGGTCACTGAATTCATATATTCTTAAGTATGGCAGTTTGCTTGAAACATCATCTGTACAGAATAAAGAATTACATAGAAGCCTTGTGGTCAAAATATAAGGAAGCAATAAATCACAGTGCAAATGAAGTACATTGTAGGAAAATAATTGGTGGCCCGAAGAAAAGAACTGCATGGTAGAATCATGAGGTATAACAAAAAGGAAAGGAAAATAAAGAGATATGGAACAAATACTTTTAATAGTAATAATAATAATGTGTAATTCATTTCTAAAGTGCCCATTCCCATCAAAATGACAGCTTTAGGCACATACAATTATTGAAATTGACAGATCGTTAAAAGGTTCTAAAGTTTGAAGTAACGCCCTTTTTAATGCATAAAGGTCATATAAGGCGGTTTAACAGAAGTCTGCACCTGGTGGGACTTGAACCCCGGTCTCCCATGTCTAAAGTTTAGCGGCTTGTCTATTGAGCTAGGGACGCCCCTAGATCGTTATATCACATAAAATCATAATTCAGGTTCTTTCACACAAAAAAAAAAACAAGAAAAAAACCTGATTATTCTACCTATCATACTCACACAACAATCATCAATCATCTAAATTAAAAATGTTTTCAAGTGTTTTTTTTAAAGTATCCTCTGACATTTTTCTAATACTGAAGGGAAGAAATTCCAAATAGATGAGCAGCATGGTTAAAAGACCTGTTGGCTATTTTTTTAAAACTTTTTTTTGGGACATGTAAAATTTCCTGATACTTTGATCTTAACTGACGAGATGGTACATTCATTTATATGGTCAATCAAATAACAGGGGGGAGTTTCAATTTTACATTTAAAACAGAAGAACAGAAATTTTGCAAATAATTCTAGCTTTCAAAGGAAGCCAATGTAACGTCCACTGCATTGGTGTAATACGCTCTCTCATTTTTCTTTTTAAAACACGTCAAGCAGCATGGTTTTAGACGCGCTGTAGTTTTTAAATTAAAATGGCGTGGATGTTATATACAAAGGAATTACAGTAATCAATTCTAGAAAAAATATATGATGATATTAATGTTTTTATAGCATTACTGTTGAGAAAATTTGCTAACGGCCTAATTCTACAAATTTCACAATGTAGTGTTTTGCATAGGTGGTTTACATGAAGATCTATCTGTCTGTATATATATTAGGTAGAGAAGTCCCTTCGTAAGCACGCTGCTTTGGTAGGGAAGGTAGCATATTCCCTACATTAGCACGCTGCTTAGGTAGGGAAGGTAGCATACTACGTCATCAATACTTGTGCGGTTTGACAAGTGTTCTAAAATTAGCACTCGAAGGTAAACAAACATTGGCTTTCACTTTCACTCGGCTTTCACTACCTCCGCAGCATGGTGGCAAATGAGGAGGTGCCGACAGGTTTAAGTCTGTATGAAGGCCAAACTTTTAAAATGTTTAACGAGTTTGAGGAGCTTTTGAAGAGGAGAAGATGAGATTTTAAACGAAAAGCTTGTGAAAGGCAATGGCAACATGACGGTTATGCTTGCCAATTTGAAAATAAAAGATGTAAGGCGATACTATCGCCTCAGTTTCCAGAGTATATATATATATATATATTCAACCATGTACCTTTTTATGTATCTGTCTCTTTTATATATGATATACTATTTCATCCCTCAATGTTTTGACATATAGGGATTGGTGTGAAAGTTTGGGTATGTTGGATGCAGAGGCCAGGTATTCAGATTGAATGATTTTGTGGAATCATTTTGTACTTCCTCCTCATTGCCTCCAGAGGGACATGATTTGATTTCACGGGAACCATTCATGCAGAGGCCAGGTATTCAGATTGAATGATTTTGTGGAATCATTTTGTACTTCCTCCTCATTGCCTCCAGAGGGACACGATTTGATTTCACGGGAACCATTCATTTACCATTCTTTTTATTCATTTGTATTTATTGGGAAATGGGATGGCTTTTAGGTTGTTGAATGACTGCGTTTGATTGTCAGGTTTATTCCTCCATTTCATGTTCGGAAAGAAATTTGATTGATTTTATGCAGTCACACAACTGGTTCTTTCCTCACATCCTGGGAGGGGACAGGTTTAAAGTTGTTTGAGTGTGCATTTGTTCTAGACTCCGTAGTTGTATTATCGATTCTCATGCTTTTGGGAGAGTGGGATCTGTTATCTGGGAACAAAAAACTTAAGCCCTCATCTCAGAGAGTACGGCTCTGGAGTCGAAGCGTGTCTCATTTAAGGATTCGAACAGAGGCAAGAGAAGTCACCCCTAGACACGAGAATACAAGCCAATACACATTCATCATCGAATATCCCCAGTGTTATGACAAGAGACATCTACTCAGAGATGGGAACTAATTCAACCAAAAAAATCTGCAAGCTATACCGCCGGGCACCCCATGACCTAATAATAGAGCTTTATTGTCCAATCAGGACAATCAGCAGAAATTTGCATTGGAGGCAGAGCTTTTAGGGTTAGCTCCATTATGATATGATTATTATTTGTTTTGTTTTGTTATCTGTCGTGGTCAGCACCATGTCCAGGATTGCTTAACACAGAGCTGGAAAAACTTGTGATCAGTTAGACAAGCAGGTGATCAGCTCACTGTACCCCAAACCTTGAAGGAATGGCACAATGAGCGTCACATTTTTAGGTGTTGCCCAAGTTTTGTCTATAACAATATGTACTGTTGTTTTGGTAATAAACCCCTCAATTATAAGAAAACAGCAGATTTTGCCACATAAGGCGAAATGATTATTATCACCATTATTATTATTATCATTATAGTCATAACAATAATAATAGCGAATGATCCAAATCACTCTTATATGTTCACCAAACAAAAATTAAATAAAGAGATAGTCATCAAAGCAAAACAAAAAGTTTTGTTTGTTTATCTCTAGTTGAGATGTCTGCTTCCTCGACACACTTTACATTGTGACAATAAATTGCACATTGACAAACTTCTAGCTAATAAGTCTACTTGCAAGCTTGTCAAATATGTGCATCTTGTCCTTTCATATCACACTATAGCCAACAATAACCTTATATTGTAGATTCATCCAACCAAGTTTAAAAATAATTATCCAAAAATGAAAGCTTGGATCAAATTCAATATAACAATTGAAATTATGACAGAGCAAAACTATTAATACAGTTATTTTCTAACCTTATGCGGTGCATACTGCCATCATTTACCTTTTAGTATGTAAATAATAGAACTTGGTCCTGGCAACCAGCTAGACAGGGTAAGTAAGTAATAGATCAGATAACAGAATGATGTCTCTTTTATCAATCATTAAAAACAAACACTTATGTAATGTATGCGTCGATGAACGAATGAAGTGAATGCAAGAGAGATAACTTATGTATATCCAGGTATGACTGAATT
>JARBEQ010263674.1:0-10300 GCA_030265355.1 Tritonia tetraquetra
TCCAAAGAAATCCAGCCTCATAGTGCTGGCCCTACACTGTAATGGTAAAAGGGAACTGGATAAGAAAGAAAGAAACATTATTACTATTATCACACAGTGGTGGGATCACCACCTGCTGGCCTAAAATTCTTTGAACCATAGCATTTCCTGCTCTTTGTCCAGCCGTGCTTGGTGGTCCGGGAGCCTGCATTCATAACGGTAGGTAACTCATGTTTGCCTTTCATGACTGAACGTAGGGCTGGCAATAATGGAGTTCGATTAAAAAACAATCAAACAAAAAACACCAATAAGACATACTTTTTTATTTTTTTCTCTCAGGACCAAACATTCCAAACCTTTATTGCATGCATTAAACAGAGACAAAGAAATAAAGTAGAGAGAACTCTCACAGACAACAAACGATACAATGTCAAGAAATATTTAAATTTCCTCAAACCCAGCACATATGTCCAGGGGACACGTTTTAGACAGAAAAACTACGTCCTGAGGAGTATTTAAAGCTGGTGATGTCCAGGTTTTAAACCCGTTTTCAGTAATTTGTTACGAAATGGAAATTGTTCACTTTCTGGAAAGGATCAGATGCTGAACAATTGCAGAATATTTTATCAGTTGAGAATAACAGGTACTAATGCCTACACCTGTCTCACCTCAAGGGAGGTAATAACAAATGAAGCCTGTTCCTCAAGAAAACAATGAAGCACCTTGAGTCATGGGACTCGAACCAACAATCTTTGACATTAGTGTCTGTCACACGGCCACATTGGCTCTGTTTATGGACCAGCTATAAGACACACTTTCATAACTCTGTTTATGGACCAGCTATAAGACACACTTTCATAACTCTGTTCAGTGCAAAGAGAAAACTGGGTGAGGATTTAACATTGAGGAAATGTGAGAGGGTGAGAGTGAGAGCTCTAGGAGATTTAAAAACATTATCACATATGAATCTTATTTACAAAACATCGACATCGTTTTCTCACAAAATTCGAAAGACATTCATTGAAGGCCTGCTGATAAAAAAATATTTGAGTGGCAAATTTCGTTGGAGATTTTATGGTCAAAATCACAACTGAAAATATCAATTCTCATGTGGGACTACTATAAATTCTTCATAAGGTTTTTAATTTCTGACAAGTGGAAGATTGCGAGGCTTGTCATGCTAGGGGGGGGGGGGGGAGGGAGGAATAAGGATGAAAATTGATTTGTTTGTGTTGCATTAAGTACCTAGAACCTTGTTGTGGTCAGAAACTATAAATGATGTTAAGAAGTAGTCAGTAAAACAATGTCACCTTTTCTGAAGTGATTGAAAGCACATAACAAATAATGTATATATGATAAAAACCACTTCCCATGTTTTGGTAATGTTGTCAGTATTATGTCAATACAAAATACCTATCTATTTCCTATATTACAATACAGTACAACACTCATTCCTCATTCTTTCTGGGACAGAGAAAAATGGACGAGAAATTTGTGAAACGGGAAATCCCTAGACCAATGATTGGGACATTGAATTTAGAACGAGGAATCTGTGAGGACGAGGAATATGTGTTGGACTGTATTTCTTATGTTACCAAATATATTTCTGTCATTCCTGCCTACGACACTAGAGCGGCTTCAGCATGAGGGTTTGAGTTATCTTGTACGACATTTTGGGAGCTTTTCATACCCGTAATTCTATTTCCGGGGGTCGGTGGTTGGTCGGCTCGGTTCTGGAGGTCGGCGTCTGGGGTTCGGAGGGCGCCAATCACAGCGTGCTGATTCTGAGGGGCCAAAGGTGAGATCATTTTCTCTGCCATCCTCTGGACATCGATATCTGCCACAGCCATGGGGGTCACCGGCTTTGGAGACTGAACGTGTCCCACAGGGGATTTACAGCCCGGGCTTTTGGCGTTCGGCCAGTTCAGACCTCCCTGACTTCCCCTGGACATGGCACGGGGCTGGTTGTCCTGAAAGTGGGTCATCTCTGTTTGTATGCACGGTTCCTGGGCATACCCACAAGCTCCTCCCATTCCGTTCATCGGCTCACACAGCATTCCAACAGGTACCCCGTTGTCGGGGGCATCCATCTTGACGGGAAGAGGCTCAACTGTCTGTTGAGAACACACAAAACAACAAACATATTTTCAAAAAAACAAAGTCAAAAACAGATTTGTGACCACTTCTAACAAAACAGAAATTGGAGAATTTGCCTTCGAGATAACAAAAAAACAAACATCTTATGGTCATTATTATGACAAACTACAGTGACCAGCTCCTCTCAGCGACAGTCCACCTATCCGGATAAATTTAGTATCCATGGAAACAGGAAAAAGCCTAACACCGAAAGGTACTAAAAGGTTA
This sequence comes from Tritonia tetraquetra, assembly GCA_030265355.1. Taxonomy (NCBI): domain Eukaryota; kingdom Metazoa; phylum Mollusca; class Gastropoda; order Nudibranchia; family Tritoniidae; genus Tritonia; species Tritonia tetraquetra. The sequence continues at coordinate 2,344 of JARBEQ010263674.1, forward strand.
TTGATAAAGAGAGGAAGAAAGGAAACAGGAAATAATAATACCAATACCTGTGTGTATAAATTCTGACATATGTTACAGTTTAGAATACTACATAATACAAAGGTCACAGTGGGTTGATCACCTGCTTGGCTTAATATCTTGATCCAGAGAAATCCAGCCTCATAGCACTGGCCCTACACTGTAATGGTAAAAGGGAACTGGATAAGAAAGAAACATAATACCAGACAATACAATATGAAACATGCACCCTTGTCCATAAATCAATGCACTTTGTCAGTCCTCAAAATCTGAGGATCCTGTGCTTGCAAAACCTAAAATGATCCACAAAATTGGTGAACAATCTTTTGCTCACTCGGCTCCCCCTGGAACTCCCTCCCAGGACATGTCAGACACATTGATAATAATATACTCTTTCAAATCCCATTTAATTTTTTCTGTTTTATCGTCATTCAACTTAAGTTTATTGCAATCCATCCAAAATTGATGATCACAAACACAAACTGGAAGAAAGATTGATGATAACGAAAGGGTTCAAAAAGTAAAGTAAAGCATAGCACTTATATAGCGCACATCCATGAAGTTCATCATGCTCTATGCGCTTTACAATGTATAGTTTATCACCAGCAGGCCATAACACTCCTGTATATTTCTCAATTCCATGAGGAGTATACAGTGTGAGTTGCCTGTTAAGCGCTTCAGCACTAGCATTCTGACAAGATCGTTCGCTGCCCGCGGCCGGGTACTCATTTACACCCGAGTCGAGTGAGCTAAGCAGAGTTAAGTGACATACCTAAGCGCACAGCGCCCGAATGGTCACCTGTCCAGACACTGATCACGATCAATGTAGCTTGACCACACTGACCGGTTCATTGTGCTAACTGTTTGACCACCGGCGCCCATGGAACCATGAAATGGAACATGAAAGAAAATGATACAGGACACCAAGCACAACACCTTGCTCATTTTACGACCCCGCAAAAGATGGAGCATTAGCCAAAACTTGAAGGAAACATTTGTTGGTGGTTAAAAATTTGGGACCAGAGCAAAATGAAAGAATAGGTAGACTAGTTGAATAAATTGCAAATACTTCAAAGAAAAATTGTTAAGAATAGTAGGATGGATGGAAGACAGCCGGACGAAATGTTGGCGTATCATTTTAGTCAAAGCTATATTCAAATATACATGGCAACTTACTATAGGTCACAACAAAGGTGGGACCTCCAATTCATAGTTTGTCTTTGACAGAACTTGATTTTATCAGGAATCCACAGGGTCAGAGCCATAGAAACTCAGAGAAAGTTCCAAGGAAACAGTCCCTGCATTGCAGCCAGGATTTGAACCCAGGACCTTCTACACACAAAGCAAATGCATTACCACTACGCTATGATGCTTCAAAATTTTGTAATTTCAAGGTCAGCAAATTTCAAGGTCAGCAAGATCCAACAGCATTACCAGAAAAAATGATTCTCTGAACTCAAAAATTATTAGATCCTCTAGGAAAGTGTCATAAACTTTTAAGTAATTCCCAGACTATAACTTCATAAAACACTACACCCTTTCATAATAACAGAATCAATGAAATGACGAAAATATGAAAGTACCAGACATACAGCCATAGGGAAGAAAAGTGTCTTTTGTCACTGGTGGGGGTCGAATTCACGATTGTGAACAGCAACTCCGCCTCGCCAAGGATAGTGACCCACAAGTTCTACCAACCGAGCTAGCGGCCATTTCTATTTAATTTCAATTCTTTCATAATATCAACAGCAAAAACATTACCTGACACTGAATGGTAAAAAACCTTACCCTGCATCTCTTGAGCTGTCCTTTGATAATCATGTTCCCACTGTCTTTCATTTTCATTCCATTTTCCACGGCTTGATCTGATCGAGCTGTTGGGTTGGTGATTCTGTTTCCTGTCAAAGCAAAACGTAGAAACTACTTTTTTATCACTTTCACATTACACCACGTTTGCTCAACGATTGAGTGAAGAGGGCTACAACTGTTACTGTTGCGTCGCTCAGTACTAGAATCACAGTTTCGTTTTTGTTTTTTAGATGTCTTATTGCCATGAAATATAAATTTTGAAAGTGTACAACACAAAAGTAACCTTTCGTTGATCAACAAAATGCATTTTTTAAAGAAAAATACTTTTATCAGTTTTTGCAACTTTTTCACACATCGACTTCTAGCTTTGCCTCTTGTTGTTTGTTGATCAAATGACGACTTCCAGACAAAAGATAATGTTCTGTACGTGATTTTTAATTTACCATCACTCAGCACACACCCATCACAGAAACATGGTGTTTGTTTCCCTGTATTTAGCACACGATTGTGCTTCAATACACTTATTTCCATGATTCTGGCACATTTGAAAAAATGTACACAATTTTGTTTTAAATAGTCTAAAAAGGCCTGGTTGGGAAATGTTGGCAGGTGCATGGTGTGATGTGAAAAGGTTAAAAGTAATTAAGGGTCATTGCGCCAAAGCTTAACGCAATCTTGATAGCATTAAGTGGAGAAGAGACAATTTGTTATTTTCTGGCCTGGCACTCAAATCTATCTAAGTTTACTTTCCCAACTCTCTTGGTACCAATTTTTACACCTGGGTTGAGTGAGGAATAGAAAAAAAGTTTCTTGCCCAAGGAAAAAATGAAGTGTGCCTCCTTAATCGCTTCGCCATCACGCGCTCAAAAACAATGGAAAATTCTTATTCTGTAGATAAAAATATGAAATATATCCTGATAACTAACAACTGAACAAATATTGATGGTGTCACACAAAAAGGGGCAAAATACAAGACTTTTTAAAAATCTGAATTTCAAATCAACATGCAGACAATGCCAAGCTATATCATCTTTATAATCAAAATAAAGACTTAACCAATAGGAATAAGGGATATATTGCTTCAAATAAAACGAGCAAATCCATTGGACTATTTATTCAACGATACAGTGGGAGCCGTGTTATCGCGGCCGCTAGGTGATTTGCCTGTCAAAACAATTTTTGCCTTCTTGTGACATTCATTTCTTAGGAGATGGCCCGTTTCTGTCTGACACAATCAATATATTTTTCAACACAACCAGTTTTGTTGCAACCCAGATACATTCAACAAACAACACAGACACAGATACAGATACCGAAACAGATACAGATACATATACAGATGTATCATAGTGATTTGATACCTGGAATCTTATTTGGCATATCCCATGTGCTGACAAAGTTTCCCCATGGTGATGACCTTTCTTTGGGAACGTTGGGTAGCAGGTGACCTTTATCATTGGCCTTGATCCGTGTGAAGCCAGTGTTGCTTTCAGGATACTGAGGGTCAAAGGAAGTTTAGGGGAGGTAATTAAAGCATAAACCATAAAGAATAAAACATACGTGACCCGATCCTTCCTTCTGGGTATTATGCCACAAATCCGTGATATGGGAAATTGCGTTTTAAAGTCAGAGTGGTCAAAAATATTAATTTTCTGATTTTTGTATAATCAGAAACTACAATATCTTGTCTATGTATACCATGAGTGGTTTAAAAATTTGATGTTTATGACATGACAGCCAACATTTTTCTCAAAAACTGCTAGCAAACACGGTCATCGTTAAGCAGGGGTTTTCAGAAAAATGTCAATAATTTATTTATTTGTAAGGCAAAAAATATCTTTAAAATCTAGTATCTCAAAAGATTATGAACGCCTAAAGGTTTGAAAGGTTATTACAATAGTGTGATAATTTATTTTCTTGATAAATTTACTCTGTATGTTTGACGGCGTGTGTGTATGACAGTGTAGCTATGTGTATCGTAGCTACGACTATGAGTTGTATCGAGCCAAGTTAGATTTATCCCCAAAAATATGTGATGTCAGGGACTGAACTAAGAGGACTAATCATTTTTGAATAAAGCGTTCTGGAGTGACGGTCAAAGGCAGGACTTCCAATCTATAGCCCATCTCCAATAGGACTTGATTCCATCAGAATCCATGGGGTCTCAGAGCCATGAAACTCGAGAAAGTTCAAGGAAAAATTCCTTAACATCTCCGAACTCAGTACCTTCTGGTCATGAAGCAAAAACATCATCACTTAGCCACGAGTTTGATCACATTTAGTGAAGACATGTAATTCTAACTAATTCTTTGTTGTCAGTCCGATGCCTTGCCCAAAAAATAGGTTGGCATTTGGTTTAGAAAGACAAACATTCAATGTACACATTTTTTTTCAAGGTCTATAAAAGTAAGAAAAAGTTGAGCAACAGCTTTTCCATATTCAAAATTCATCATTAGATTTGTTACTCAATTAATACTCTTTTCTTTATCTAGTTTGAGCAAATAATTTGTAAAAAAAAAAAAAAAAAGGAAAAGGAGCACTAATAAATCAAACTACACATATCCACATCTTTAACTCACCCAGCCCTGACTAGTTCCCCAGCTGGCAGCCCCTTGCAGCCTAGCTGTTTTGTAATATGCATAACTTGGGACCTCAAATCGTACACTTTTTTATGCACAAATTACTATAGGAACAAGCTATGTACACATGGTATTCAACATTTTCAAGTCTTACGCACTCAGGATTACCACAAAGTGCCAACGGGTTATGTTCGGGCATAGGGGTGGGACGTAACAGTGCTGCGACCAATCATATTTGGTCCTAGGCCTGGGTGCGTTTTATGATTCCTTTACCCCAGCAGGTTAATGCCATAATACAATTGATTTGCCTTTGAAACATACCTTTCCTTTCACATTCTTTGGGACTTCCCAGTTTTGAATCTTGTGCGGTGTGAACGCCTGTTCATACTGAAATCATGTAAAAGTTTAGATTATAAAATCATTAACAATTTAATTTTCAATAAAATTGTATGAACTAGTGTTAGGATTCTTTCAATACGTAGAAAAACAAATCAACAATATTATTCTCAATCAAATAAAACAAATAAGATGATATGCCTAACCTGCACAAGCATTAAAAAGTTCTAACGATAAAATTTCATTTATTTTTCCAACAAATAAAATTGAAAACTAATAAGATTACTTCCTTGATCGTGTGCACTCAATTCATAATACCCATTGCCAACATTTCTGGAAAAACTTAATCATGGTGGTGATTTGAACTCAAATAAGATTCTATAAAGCTTGTTCACTTTTCCTTTTGAGACCAGAACGAGCTGTAACTTCTACTCATTTATTTTGATCATAAGATGTCTGGATAAAAATCATGTGTTGTTTTCTTTAACTAAAGAATCAAATTAAACACAAAATGAAATGCCAACAACAGAGTTGAACTTGAAAGTTGAAAAAAGAATAGAGATGCATTTCCATCTTCTGTTTTCCCAGCAGTTAAATGATGGATTTACAGTAAAAGTTAAATATCTTGTGAAATCCACAATGTAATCCTCCAAAAGTCTGTCAACCCATATAAGTAATATTATTATGCTAAGATAATCGAAATAGGAAATCTTCCAGCCTAAAAAGTAAAGCAAGTTAGCTGAAAAGAATATTATAAAGTGCATTATTACTCATTCATAGCCATCATAAATCTCAAAATCAGTGATAAGACGTAAGTTAATCAGATTTACGCTTCACAAAAGACTACCTGGTTTGCATGGAAATTGATGCTCATCTTGGTTACAATTTGAGTTGTCAAAAGTCTCAAAATATGAAATTACAACACCAACACGGACACTTTCACTCTTTGGGTTGCTACACAACGTTGCTATGGACAGTCATCTCGCAGCAAATCATTGAAAATCTGTTAGACTAATAGTTAGAAAGAAAAAAATATTGAGCATTAGTAATTTTACAAAATTAATGGATATTTAGGCACAAAACATGTTTTTTAATTATCTAGCAGAATTATTTAGAAAATACATTTACCTCGGGTTTAATGTAAAGTGATTAACTGCGTTTTTCCAGAGTATAAAGATATATTTTCGGTGTTCATACCATACTATGGTCGTCTTGAAATGTTGAAAGCATCATACTATATGACATTAAGTGAAATATAATAAAAAGCGATTAGCCATGACAAATTGATTTTTATTCTAGAAGAAACCATTTTATTGATAAGGATAATTAGCTGTTCTTATACTCATGCAACCTTCCCTCGTCGCTCGGTTTTAGTTCCCGTATGCTACTTCCGGTTGACGAACAAGTGTTTTTGTCCACCTGAAACTCTCAGTGAGGGCATCGTATTCTTCTGCATTCTGTTTTTGTGATTTTGTCAAAAATGACTTTCTTCCACTTCGGAAATTGTGTGGCCTTGGCCTATATACCGTATGTCATTCTCTACAAATGCTCTGGATTGTAAGTGTGAAATTTTGATATTATCTAAGAATAAAGAAAAAGTACTGATTACTGACTGGTTGCCGGTTGTTCTTCTAAACATCTTCATACTTCATGAGACAAAATGACATGTCATGATCTCTATGGATTCGATAATCGATCTTCTAGCTAAGATAGACTAGAGGTAGACTAGACTTGTCTAAGATAGATAAAAGAGTAACACAGACTTTCTTAATTGAACGTTGTTGTACAAAAACATTGTCATTTGATCCATGTCCGATTGCCCATTTTTTTGCAGTTCTGGAGTAAAAAAATAAGCAAGAATAAGTTATACGAAGACAGTAAGAGCAAAGATCATCTAGATACAATAAGATCAATGACTTTTACCAAGGCTGCATAAGAGTGATGTTCCTTTATTATTGAATGTTCCCAGAATTCTCTATTGTTTTGGTGCGTTCATCAATACTCAATACAAATATGGCATGGTCGTAATGCATTCTTTTATTAGGCCTAACTCCCGTAATGCTAATCCCGCAAAATCGGATATCCAGCCGTTGGCTCAAACTCAAAGTTTGAGTGTTGCAACAAACAATGAAAACAATGGTATTTTCAATTCACGAAAATATTTATAATTTATAGGCTGTTATTTATAAACTTGACCCTGGTTTCCCCACAGTTATCATTGACGGAAGTTACAAAGTTTCTATAAATAGAGGTGTAGGGCTCTAGCTATCGCAGGGCAGTACCTTTACTCTCCTCGCCTCACTCGCCTTATCAAGGCCGACACGCGTGGGGTAGTAGAGTAAGTTGCCTTGGTGGACTTCCAGTGAGTCAGCAGTTTTCATTGAGCCACTCACTAGGTATAATAATTTAATTCATAATCAGGAGATCGGCGAGGCCAAGTTGTCGAATCCCTGTAACTTTTCACAAAGGCATTGTATACTTCATCAGTATCCCTGTAGGTTACGGCGCTATTGTCTGTAGACCACGCCGTACCCTTGTAGTATATTTTTCTGTAGTGTAAAGAATCAACTCAGGTGGTTAAATCATGACTTGGACTTCAAACTTTTGATTTGTATTTTGTTGAAATAACAGAAATGTCTTCTATTTATATTTTGACCCCTATCCCCTTTTCCTGTAGGGCTGAGTACAGTGCATTCTGGAAATGTGTCCAGGCTGGTGGTGCCTACCTTTTCACGCAATTGTGTAAGATGTTGATCCTGGCAACCTTCTTCCCTGCCACAGAGGCTGTTGGGGGTGGTATGGACATCACTGGGGTAAGCTGGTTGTGGGGGGAAATTGAAGTGCGTCAGGAGTCCCATGAAATGTAAAGGACAGGCTGAGACTACTGTTCTAAGAGAAAAGAGAGGGCGAATATTGATTTTTCATCCTCCCTTTTTAACTGGTTCCAGTTATGGTTTTGTCTTAGTCAAACCAATGTTTTTGTTGGTGAATATTTGGGGAGAGGGGGTGGGGGGTAACTTATGATTGTCCCACTTTTTTTCTTGTTTTGTCATTTCTTTTCAAAACCAATGAAGAGAAGAGAGGCTGATACCGTTATGAACTGCTCCGTACAAACGCAAGTGTTTGAACAATGTAGCCTGTCGAGCCTCTCCTTTATGGCACACCTTGTTGTGGTGGAGAGGCTTGAGTGGTCTAATGACTTTGAGGGCTATACC
>JARBEQ010263707.1:0-10298 GCA_030265355.1 Tritonia tetraquetra
CCCCCCCCCCCCCCCCCCCCAGATGCAAAAACCAATCCAATGTGTGCCGATTTGAGCATTTTGAGTTATTACCGCCACCTCTCAACATCCAGTCAAGATTGTTCTTGTACCATAAAATTAATTTGCTCAAAACTAAAACAATCCAACTGCAATTAATGTGTAAATGTCAAATTTTTTATTGGAATTTATAGAGATTTCATAGATTAGAATTGGATATTTGACTTTGGATTCTGATCAAAACCATGGCAACAAACTGGATCTTCGTGTCAATTTGGATTTACACGTCAAACTAAATCTACGCAATTCAGATAACGTCAAGGAAGATAACTTGCTGATATCTTGCTAACTTGTTATTCCCCTTTTTAAAAAAAACATCCCTCCCCTCCCGGTGATGTCACTTGCTGCCCCTATTTAAGTCATAATAACAGCCTGGACTTGCGTAAAACATATCTTAATCCACATTTCATCTCAGCACTACGAACATAGTCCTTACCAGTGCTGTCGGTGAAAGTAACATCCAAAGGAGCCTCTCCAGCCTCTGTGGCATCCACAGTGAAAGTGTTGGGCTTTCCAGCCGTGACCTGAGCACTGTCCAATCCGGGGCCGTAGCACTTCACCTTGGCAGGGTTCACTGGGTTCTTGATGTCCACTCTGAATGGACTGCCTGTAGGCACGATGAAAATACAAAGGCATAATAATAATAATAATAATAATAATAATAATAATGATAATGATAATAATAATAATAATAATAATAATAATATGATCTTTATTGTCATTAAAAGGCAACAAAATTTATATAATATCAAAAATTATTATGCTAGTATTGTTTGTCTGTTTATTTGTCTTTTTCTTTGTCATGTCTGTTAAAATGAATTCTGATAAAATAAGCACTTATTATAATCGCTATCAGTACTAATTTCAGAACGAAAAAAAATTCCAAACACTCCTCCCTTGAATCGATATCATGAAATGTTTAAAATTCCAATAGTTACAATGACTAAATATCAAACCAAATACTTTCTTCGTTTTATTTCAAAACGCTAGCCTTTCAAATATTGTGCTAGAGAGAGAAAAAAAATGCAGTAAAGTGCTTCTAATTCTTAAAAAATCAAATTATTCTTTCAAAATCTCTTTTCTTTTTCCACACTACAGCAAATCTTGGTTACTGCATCATTCTACGTTATTCTTGACGAGTGAACCAAAAACTTTGTATTAAAAAAGTCAACCAATAAATATTTACGGGCGATTATTAAACAGTAAACCGATTCCTCCAAACACAGGAAACGGAGGGGTAGGCAAGAATCAGCTCAAACACAGTTATTTTCTTATAGACGAAAGGAAACGGAGGGGTACCAAGAATCAGCTCAAGAAAACGTAACATTTTATTAAATCAACAAGAATACCAGTCTAAGATAAAAAAAAATGAACAAAAAAGAAGCATTTTCAAGAGTGAAATCTAGTCTTTACCTGGGATGTGTTGGTCAGCAAACTTGACAGCCACATCATAAGGTCCAGGCTTCTCAGGCTGGTAGACCACCTGGCATGTGCCATCATGGTTGTCATCACACTTCATTGGTGTTTCCTTGGGTCCTTCGATGCCCAGGCCTAATCCACCACGACCTGCACCCTTCATGTCCACTGTAAACACAGCTGGTTGGTCAGTAAGTCCACCCTCAAGACCTAAAATACAGTCATGGAATGATACAGGTGTTTCATTTTTTCCTTGGGTAAGAAACTTAACGTTATAATTATTACAAGCCAATTATTTCATCGTAGCATTGTGATCATTTACAAGTAACAGATTGGTTTTTATGTTTTTTGCTGTTTTAGGGCTCTATCGACACAGGTAGGTCATTTCAGCACCCGCCAACAACAGATTTGAATAATAGTGTAAATAAAATATCCAATATATGGTTTGGATATAAATAAATATTGAAATATGAAATTTGAAAACTCTCTTTTAAATGTCTATGTGACAAAACAAGAAATAATTTTTGATAATATATACACTATACCTGACCAATTCTCAAACAAGTCTTGGGAAAGTATTCTGCGATAGACCAGTGTCCTATCCAGAAAGTGACAAATTTGTCACTTGTCCGCTTCACGCTACCGAAACCGGGTTAAGCTACGGCCCTATGAGCCTCAGCGGCTCTTAAGGTCATACCACTACTACCTGACTAACCAACAAAAAACTAGCAGATCCATTATATACAACAAGCATTATAGAAAGAGTAAATAGTGTAACAGCTTGGACTCTACGCAAACAACCAATAGTTCACCAATCAATCAGATTTCAGATTATACAACACCTCAAAAAATGACACTGACCATGTCAACGTTTGAGAGATTGACCTGGTGATAGAGTCATTGCATTCCATTACAATATATTGGAACAGTTGACACATACCTGGTCCATAAGCCTTGACTCTGTTGGGGTCACATCCTGGTTTAGCATTAACGGTGAATGGCGAGTTGGGGATGGGAATATCCTCATAGGATACATCGACCTGCTGAGGGCCTGTCAAGGTAAAAAACAGATAATGTGAGAGATATGTAACAGACATATTTATGTTTCTTTGATGGTCAAATTGCTGTGGTCCCTATAACAGAGAAGCACATAACAAACAGAGCAATTGTTTAGCTATAATCTTGGTGATATCAAAAACAAAGGAAGACCATCCACTCATGGATTTTTGTCCTCTTTGTATTATAAGGGCAACTTAGGTAAAGGGAAATAACTTAAGAAATCCTTTTATAACATACTTTGTGTGTAAACATTGAGTAGACCAAAGGTATTTTCCCCTGCAATTTGCAAGGCCCACGTCATTTTATTAAAAAATCATTTTTAATAATTTCCTTTAGTGCTGTGGAATTACGTGAGTCTCATGTGCTGTTCTGATACAGCGACTTATTTCTACCTTTATGACGCTATGACATACATCAATGTTCATCCTTACTCCCCCTTACCTTGTTCGAAAGGAGTGTACAAGACATTGTATGTACCATCCCCGTTGTTGCTGACAAGGGTGTCGTTTCTCTGACCGCTTGGGCTGGTGACAATGGCCTTCACATTGCCGTTGGCTGTGGGTGACACAGACTTGGCATCCACGGTAAACTCGTTAGGACACTCAATGAACACCCCTGGTCAGACAATGAGTAACAGTAGATTTTAAAAAACTATTTTCATCGATGACAGATATATTCATAAATTCTAATTAATTTGAATCTTTTTTATTTTTCATTCCTTGAGATGATGAGTCAGAACAAAATACATGTATGTAAAGAAATCAAGAAGATGCCAGATGTGTAATAATACAAAATAACGAAAGAATATTAGAAATAGTAATAGAGACCTGACTGACAGCATATCAACATAACCAACTAGTTCCCTTGGTATCTCAAATTGATTTATACACATTACCGCCTTATGTGGCAAAATCTGCTCATGAGGGGTTTACCGCCAAGGAAACAGTAAATATTGTTATGGCCAAAACTTGAGCAACACCTAAAAATATGACGCTCATTGTGCCATTCAAGGTTCGGGCACGGTGGGCTGAGCCCCTGCTTGCCTTATCTACCTGATTCAGAGTTTTTCCAGCACTGTGTTCAGCAATACTGGACATGGAGTTGGCTGCAACACTGCTTATCGGTATTATGCGGTTGGATAACAAAAAACAATCTATTATCAAATCAATAATCTTAAATCCTTATTTCTATAAAACAAATTAAAGTGGATTACTTGATAGTTTAAAAAAAAAAGAAAAGAAAAAGGAAATAACCATATCATAGTTTATGGTTTTATACGTAGTATCAAGTAGAGAAGGAAAATGGGAAAGTGAGAGAAAAATAACCATAGAGGAAGAAAAGTGTTTAGTCGACCATTGGGATTGAACCCACCCCTGTGAACGACAACCCGCCTAACTAGAGATAGAACCAAATGCTCTACCAACTGAGCTAATCAGTCCCTTTTTCATTTTCATTAGATATTCCAATTTCAAAGTTTAATATTGGATTAATAGCAAACACTGCAACAGATCAAATATGTCTTTTTATAAAAGACTATCCTAATTTACAAATAAATCAAAATAAAAAAATACACAATTGTTAAAAACCTCATTGTTTTGGGGTGACTAAAAAAAAATTGAATGTGACTGCCATTTTTTTCCCCTGTGGTCTTCATTTATTATATAGAGCCTGCTCCCAATAATTGTATTTACGGCTTAAAAAAGAAAATGTTTCTATTTCTCAACACCACTGAGTCAAATAACAAGATATAAGACACATAGATAGAGACAGATAAGCAAGTAACAACAATCAGTTCTCCACAAAAAATAATCTGTAGGCTATCACACAATACATGGAATTTGTCTAGTCTAAGGAAAAGAATGTCAAAATCAGAGAAAACTGGTTAAAATAAATCGAGTAGAAAACCATTCTCAAATAAGGCAGAATTAAAAACAAACAAAAATTAACATGAGATGTAAGAAAGAAAAAAATGTTGAACCATGTTTTGATAGAATCATATCAACTTGACAATGGTTATTGATGTCAAAAGAAACCAAAGCATGCAAATATTTCTACAAGAGTTTGCAGCATTATCAACACAATGTAAATTATAGATTGAAATCAAAATTGAACAAAAAGACTGGCAAAAATTGTCCTAGCATTTGCACTTCAAGCTTATATCATCTATCATGAATCAGTCTATCATGCTTAAACAGAAAAAAATCTGAACAGCCAAAAATTTGCTTCATGTCAATTAGTTCCAACCAAAGTTTTATAAAACATATCCCTCGATCAACGTGTGTTAGTACATCTTGATGATAAAAAAAATCATTTCCTCCACAAGATTCTTTGTTCTTTCAAGGTATCTAGTTCTATCTGTCCAGTATGCTCTGATCTTCAATCCATCATGCTATTTCAGCGATAGTCCATGCATGATATCTTAAACAAATCGTTGTTTTTCTCTACAGAACAGAAAAAATGTCACACAACATGCTGTGTTAATATCATCATGCCACACTAGTCTGTATGCACTACCAACCATCTGGGCTAAGTCCTGGGCCGTATGCCTTAATGCCGCTGACGTCGAGGCTAGGCTTGCCGGGGGTGACCTTAGCCTTGAATGGAGATCCTGGGATGGGCCTCTCTCCGTACGCAACATTAACGTTGTAATCACCAGGGACGGGAGGAACATACGTGACTTCACAGGTTCCGTCTTTGTTGTCGACGCATTGGATCTTGGACTCGGCAGGACCTTCCACGGACAGCCCCAGACCTCCAGGACTTTTCTCCTCTCTTGTGTCAATGGTAAAGACAGCGGGTTTATTCGCCTCTCCACCTGTCAGCCCTGGACCGTATGCCTTGACCTTGGGGGGTCCTTGAACAGCATCCACTTTGAATGGAGAATCTGGCACGGGAAGTCCAGCATAGGTAACTTCAACCTTGTGTGGGCCGAGCTCCAGCAGGGCAAATTGGGCCTTAGCTCCGTCACCAGTGGGTGTCGTGGGAACATCCATGACTTTGTTAGTAGGTGACACGACCTTGACCTTAGTCTCTGCCTTAGGCAAGCCCCTGGAAATGATGCCGATCTCTTTGGGCTCGCCAATTGGTTGGGCTAGTGGTAAAAGAGGTTAAGTGTGAAAAGAGATGTTGACAGCTCTGTTCAAGCCCCCAGACTCAACGAATGAGAGCTTATCATATTTGCTTAACCATTCTGACACAGATTTGATTAACTCTTTCGCTACTTGCTACGCGCAATGCGTTAGTTTGTTTCTTACCGTCTGCAACCAGCTAACCCACAGGTACGAAACTATTTTCTGTACGAACTACCCTATCTCTTTCGTTTACAGTGCCTGAAACTTGAAACTGGGTCTGGTCTTTTTTAATGGGTTTTAGGAATTAAGGTCCAGTAGCAAAAGAGCTAATCCCGTCAATATTTGGTCAAAGAAAACATAAAAAATCCAGTGATGAATCGAATTTTGTGATTCAAACCCTTCCAATAAAGGATACTTCTGCCAGCCCTAACACCCAGCAACAATTAAAGTGACACGATGACACAGGAAATAACATTGCCCCAATTTTGGATAAATTGTCATATAAACATAATAATAATAATATACAATTTCTTATGATACCAGTGTAATACAAAGTTAGGAGACGTTTAATTCATTTTTGATATAACAATTTGTCAATATTCACAAAATTAGTCAAGGAGACTTTCAAAGAATAGATGTTAAGCATGACACTTCAATACTTAAAAATGCATTTTCATAAAAGAGTCAAAAATTCATCCGATATCAATAATATAACAATGCTCAAATTATCATTATAATATCAGAGAATATACATGCTAAATTTATTTAAAAAACAAGCAGTGAATAAAATTTTCTGTGAGAATAGTTTGAAAATTACAAAATAAAATAAATAAGAGAAAGTCTTTGATGAAATTTGATAATTCATCCATGAAAAAATTTATCTGGGTGAATATTTTCACATCTCACAACGCTTTAGACAAAATTGAATAAAAGATATCAAACTGGAAAAAAATATAAATAACCGAGAGTATAAACAATGATGATATAGTGATCACTTCACACTATTTCAAAAGTTACTGAGCTAAAAAAAAATCACTAAAAATACTGTATCAACAAATAACAGATGGTAATCACCACCCAAAAAATACAGAATCGTCACAGAAACATTACATTGTATACAATGTACGGTAATTGTACACTAAATTACTACCTCTTTCATCATCGGATCTACAACCACTTTCACCACTAGTATGCATTAAATCATCCAAAACATTGCCCGATGGTTCAAAATCATCTTGAATATCACTTTCTACGAAGTATTCATACTGTTTAGTATCGGTTTTAAAAGAAACTTGACCTCTAAATAGACTTATGTCCGTATCAATTTGATAAAACTAACCGCCTCGCAACACTACACTTTGTAAGAAATGTCAACAAACTTTTAAAATTTGTTGCGGTAAATGTTCCGTTCAATTTCTATGGAATAAAAGTAGAGCATCTAAAACCAATGTTCATTTATTAAGCGGATTATCAGAAATAGCAACTTACTTGGTTCAAGTCCAACAACCTTGACCTTGCTGACATCAATGCTTGGCTCAACCTTCACCTTGATGGGGCTCTGAGGAACCTCCTTGTTTGCGAAATAAACCAGCACTGTGTACTGTCCATGGGTCTTGGGTTCGTATTCCACGGTGAAGGTGCCATCTTGATTGTCAGTGGTTTTGACGGGCACATCCACACCACGTTCGTCAGTGAGGCCAACGGCCACATCACCTGTGGGGATTAACAAAATAATACATAAGTTTTCAATGGCATTTCCATTGTAATGATTTTGGTCATTTTACTATTGTAGAGTGCTTAGAGCCTGTTTACATGGGGTTAAGGCTATAGAAATGCCATTATCATTATCATCATTTCCTCTCATCCGTGAACAGGCAACACATATGTACTTGAAAACACTTAAATACAACATAAATACAAACTACAGCTACCATCCATTCAACGGATAGCTCAAGTGGTCAAGGGTGTGACCCTCAAAACCTGACAGGAAGAGTTAGCGTCGACAGACATGGGTTCAATTCTCACCATCATAAAAACCAAAGACTGTCAATATATGATAAACGACTCGAGCAGTTTTACCGAGGTCAGCAGGAGAGTGATGTCCCTTTTTTTGGCCGATGTTTGATTAAAACTTTTTTGTTCTTGCCATCGAAATGGAGATTACGGGCTTCTAAAAGTGACAGGAGGACAAAATGACGGTACCAAAATAAGATCTTTATTCTTTCACGGGAAATCATTTACTTTAGACAATACAAAGAATGAAAAGAAACAAAGTTATAGGGACTAAATCAAAAATGCTTTTCAAGTCAATCATAGAGACAGACGGTGACAACTAAAAATGCTCATAGAAACAAGATAGCCAGAGAACTTACCAGGGCCAGCTTCCTTGCAGTCCACCACAAAGGAGGTTACGCAAAGTGTCTTGACTCCTTTCTCCACTCCAGGTCCATACACCTTAACCTTGGATGGGTTACTGGCCTGGGACACGTATACCTACACCACCCCAGATGGAAGATAGATGCAAAATTCCCATTATTGGAGGCACAAACAATGTATTATCACAAAGGTCATTACAATAAAGGTCTTCAAACTAATCTTTTACAACAAGATTAGAACAGCTTTATATCCAAGTTACTAAACATGAATTACAGTTCTAAGAGAAAGCTTATGTCAAGAGATGAAAAAGAAAATAAAGACTCAATTATCATCAGATATGTTTCTTTGCTAAGATAGAAAATGAAATAGGTAAATAGCTAATGCAAGAAATGGTAATATTCATGATACAGACTTTAAGGAAGATAATACTAAATCAAACTATTTTTTGGTAAGACCATAAGTCCACAGTAAAATTGTGCTTATAAAAAACGAAACAACCTCAATCGATTTCAGATCCCATTGTAAAAAAAACACAGAGGCACGGCGAGGGTCGTGGGTTCGAGTCCCACTTCAGGTTCTTAGTTTTTTCTTTTGGGCAAGAAACTTTACTTCCATTGCTTCACTCAATCCCGGTGCAGATATCGGTACCAATTCTCAAATGAGACCAGCATTCTCTCCAGAAAGAGTAAAAAATATCACTTGTCCGCATCATGCTACTGACACCAGGTTACGTTCTGGCATAATGAGATTAATGGATCTTAAGGACCTGCTATCAAATATTATGAATCTTATTGTCGGTGTCACAAGCAAATCAATTAAGTCCGGAATTTCGAAAACTGCTGAAAATTCATAGGGATTTTCCTTGACCGAAACCCATTGAGATGATGACAGCTATTCAAATGGACCAATGAAATCATGAGAAATAGAACACAAGTACTCCACACATCTATTCTCATTCTATTTTCAAGTCAGTTTTTCGTCTCTCCTGTAAAAACAACCAGGTTGGACTTAAGTGGTTTGCTTGTGCCACCATCTTTATCTTTTTCTGATTAGTATTGGTGCAGCCTTACCCTAAATGGTGCATTGGGAATCATAACACCACCATAGGTGATAGTGATTGTGTGCTTGATGTTCTTGGTGGGCATGTATTTACAGGCAAAGGTGCCGTTACCATTGTCTTTTACCTGTGAACATAACAAACACATTCAATGTTACCTGTACCGGTGAGATCGATTAATAGATAGAATACTGATGAAATGCAATTCTTTTCACATGATTTAATTATTCTAGAAATGAGTCAATGCCAAATAAGAAAGCCTGAAATCTACCTCATAATCGTGGTCTATAGAAAATTATAAATAAAATCGCTTAACATCCTTTATTTACCATGATACTGTGCTTGTTCAAAGAAACGATATTAATTTTATATTACAATGAGCAGGGGATGGACACGATTAATAAAATTCAAACCATTTATTCTTTGGTGTGTGATAACACACTTTTTGGTGTAACAGACGATATTAACCACCCCAGTTCCACTCAGACAAGATAAAATGTCATATTTACCATGATTTTAAGACATATCATTCTAGGTGGGAACGTATATATTTAATGTTGTGCCTTTAAAAGGAGAATACATTTCAACATCAGGATAATATAAAGCAATCAAAAGTTGCTTAATCACTAAGAACTTACAGTAACTTCAACAGTCTTGTAATCCACATCCATACAGGTAATGACCAACTGGGCTTTGCCACCTGCCAACTTTGTGTCAACGGTAAATTCAGCCCATTTGTTGGACACTACACCTGTCTTCTCCAGACCTGGACCCTTGGCTGTCACCTGTGGTAGGAAGTTGTACATTTTAATATTTCAATAAACGCATACTAACCTGTTAATTAAAATCATTAATATAGTTGGAAATGTATTTCGAGGAAGGTCTTCAGTCAGATGTTATCAATTCAAAAATAGTTGATTTCGGACATGCCATTTATATAAATACGAAAATGAGTAATGCTTGACCAAAAACTGTGTTTTTGAAAACTCGCTTTGATATAATATTTGTACTTTCAAGTGAAAGTTATACACAGAATTATACATAATAATAATAATAATAATAATAATAATAATAATAATAATAATAATAATGTACACTTTTATTGCACAACGCAATCCTCTTGGGAGAGAGGCTCTGGGCGCATATACATGATATGTGGGAGGGAGGGAGAGGGAGGGAGGGAGGGAGCGAGTGAGAGAGAGAGAGAGAGAGAGAGAGAGAGAGAGAGAGAGAGAGAGAGAGAGAGAGAGAGAGAGAGAGAG
>JARBEQ010263718.1:0-30833 GCA_030265355.1 Tritonia tetraquetra
GAGTAAAAAATCACGACTGTACACAATCGGCGTATCGTAAATATTGCCCTTGGCCGCCATTGTTGTTGTTTGCTTTGGATGGCTGACCGGAGCAATCGCGAAAAAATGAATATAACAAAGAGTAGCAGCAATGGAACATTCGTACTTGACATTTATATCCAGAATAACATCCCACAAAATATAGTCCATACAAGAAACATCACAGGAGATCACCGGAGATCGAGTAAAAAATCACGACTGTACACAATTGGCGTATAGATGTTTCATCATGAGTGTCACTTTTAATGACATCAGGAATTACATCCTCAGATATCTTTTACCTACAATGACAAATTTGAGGGGACTTTAACAATGTGTTCGAGATTTCCGTTTGGGCATTTCTCAAGGAATTAAGGATGATAAGAATGGACATAATCATATTTATAGGCACGCATTGATAATAAAAAGCTAACAGCTCACTTGATTACACATGGATGTAAGTAAACACCTGACTGCCTCCCTTGCGTCTCTTCTAACACGCATGATACGCTGCTGCAAATGCATAAAAAGACTATACACAAGTGTGTTGGTAAAATTAGAATGGCAGACAGGCGACCTTCCCAGCATCTTGTCGCTTTGTCTGCAGAGAAGCAATTCTTTCCATGACTTCACAATTTTCTTACTGGTTTGTTCAAGATGCCTGTGTTGGATGTTTGAGACAAACTTGTCGCTAATACAATGAAAATAGAGAAATTTGACAGTGAAAAGAACTGTTTGAGTTTTCTGTGATGCACTGAAGTTATTCTAATCCACTCTGGCACATAGGCATGGTTAAGATTTGTTTCTTATTAAGAACAGCACAGAGAGCAATTTTTGAAAGTTATAACTGTCCTAAAATCCAAGACATCCCATAAATCGATTAAAATCGTAATTGACCTGTGAAGTGAGTGCTTCTCATACAATTGTTTGACATGTGATGTATTTCTATTACACATGAATAAGGATGAGAAGATCAGATAAAAAGGACACTCTCCTGTCAAGAAATGTTGGTTGGGATGAAACTCTACTTTGATGCATTACAAATCCAACACGTGTCCTCTACTTTCTATTATGGTTTCAGAAAGAACGTCACCAGACCGTTTGAGGACCAGTCTACAGTGGTAAGTATACTAACTTTACTCTTGTTAATTGCAGGTTTAGGGTATTATGTTGCTCATAGCATTTTTGAAGTTATCAGTTTTGAACATGGAATTCTGATAAATATAAGGGCAAAAAATTGCAAAACCGTAAAGATACTAGACATTTCCTTTTGGAAAAATCTCTTCATGAACACTGTAATTTTTGTCTGCAGAAACCAAAGTGATGTCTCTACAAAAATAGAATTAATACTAATTGGGATGACCCAAGTAATAAGAATAAGAACCATATATTGATTTGCTTTCCCTGTCCACTGATCTTTTTTATAGTTAATGAGAATGAGAAATAATGATCACAATTTCCTTTTGTTTTTATAGGAATTCTTTGCTCGCAAAACAGACAGTTCTCTCTTCATGTTTGGATGCCATTCTAAAAAAAGACCTCACAATATTGTCATAGGTGGGTATGTGTGTTATTTATGTGTGATATTTGTTTTTAAAAAAGTAAACTTTAATATTCACCCCTTTCATAGTGCTGGCCTTTCACTGTAATGACAATAGGGAACTGGATAAGAAAGTGAAAGAAAATATTACAAGTAAAAAGTGAACTCCAGAGGATAAAAACCTTCCTTTCACGTGGCCGGGTGGTCTAGACTACAGACTTTCATGGCGAGGGTCGTGGGTTCAAGTTCAGCTTTACGCACTTCGTTTTTTCCTTGGGCAAGAGACTTTACTCTGTTTGCCTCACTCGACCCAGGTGTAGAAATGGGTACCAATTCTCAAACTAGTCTCAGGAAAGTATTCTGCGGTAGACCAGCGTCCTATTCAGAAAGTGACAAATTGTCACTTGTCTGTTTTGCGCTACCGAAACCGGGTTAAGCCTTGAGGGCTCTTAAGGACAAACTACTTTCACATAAAAGAAAGGACTCAGTTCGATATATTCTACAACCTAAAAAAAAAGTTAAATGAGGGTTCCTGCTCCTCCTATTATTTCAGGGCTTTTTGGGGGGTATTTTACAATGGTGGAAATATAATCTATCATAAATACATTACATTAGACATATTACATAACATTACAGTACATATCATAAGAATACAACAGTTATGCCCTCTCATTCATCCCCCGCCATTGATGGGTGGCCAAAGTTCAGTGCCCCGTGGGCTAGTGTGAAGTTTCTTGCTCAAGGACACAGCGCCTGAGTGGTCACCCATCCACATACTGTTCATGGGTAGTGTTGCTTGACTACGCTGCCCGGTTCAGTGTGCTATCCGTTTGACCACTGACGCCCCTCACCACCACAAGGCCTGTATGAGCAAATAAATTATTTTGTATACCGCGGGTGACTGTTGCAGCACACCGAACTGGTAAATCTGGAGAACGCTCCTCTACATGACTGCCTTTGACATGTTACGTCACTTGTTCCATGTTCCTGAACCCTAAAATATAAACATGTTCTAAGTGAAAAAATTGTTGCACATAAAAAAAAAATGTAGAAATCGGAATACGACTCGAACAGAACAGACGTGCACAGGCGCACATGTGTTTTGACCTGTGTAGGATAGCGAAGTGATCCTTCCTCATGGATGTGACAAAGTGGGATCTCATGGACCAAAAAATAACATTCATTCATTCATATGACTCTAAAGTCATAGGGGGGACATGTGGAAAACAGAAGAGACAACAATCTTTCCCCATGTTGGTCTACTCAAAAACGATCAGTGTGTTGTATTTCTTCCTTCTTGCCATTTCCTATCAGTAGGCTTGAAAAGCTTGGCAGTGCCCTTCTCTCCAAGCTAGACCAGCATTTGTAGTCATGGTTGTCCACGCCAAGCAATTTGGAGATGGGCAGGCCTTGCCTCCACCACTCAATATCATGGTCTCGGTAGGTCCCTGGTGGTTGATTCATTGGTGACAAATGGCGTCTTGGACACAGAGTGGTTTGGACCTCTCTTTGTTTCCCGGTATCCTTCTACCATTCCAGCTTGATTGTATCTTAGCTGATAGCGCCATCATGGTCGTTGGAGTACTTTCTGCCCGGGGACAATGCGGTTGGTTGTCCTGCGCAGATTTGTATCAAAAGTATGTGATGAGTGTGATTTTTCCTCATGGTTTACTCCTGAAGTGTAACAGAGGTTTATGTCAGTTTTCCTTTTCTTGGACAGGTAACCATCCCTGGTTGACTAGCCCTGTCTGCCCGGAAGAATTGGCTGACATAGTAGCGATAGCAGCAGTAGTTTAAAAGCAATAATTCATTATAAACACATTTATATACCTATATGTACAACTTTCCACTTGTGTTGAAAAGGCGGTGTAAACAAAATGTCAAGATGAAGATGGTCCTAAAATCACCTATGTTGATCCAAAACAATAGAACTTCCCACTACAACTTACACCGCCAGATGGAGGAATAAAAAATGCAACTACTAGTATAACTTGTTGTACAAAGTGACAGATGATGAATTTTGAATTTGAGTAAAACGTAATGAATGACTCTAGATGAATTTTTTTGCTGCCACCATTAACCTCCGTTCAGCACACATAACGTTAGACATTAAAAAAAGCATATCAGCCTGGATTTCACATTAGTAGTAACACTTATCGTGTGTTTTTCCGGTCCCAGCTGTGTACAGACACATATTTCAAGTATTTGCTTGGTTCATTAGAATCCCTTGTGTTAGCCTTGACAAGCCCTTTAGCTCTTTTTAACTTTCACTTAGCAATTCAGAGATATTTGAGGGATCTCATTCCAGTAAGAATAATATAACATTTTGTGTGTAGTTTCTTCCTCCATTTTGAAGAGAGAGATGAACGCTGGAACTTGAAAACCCCCAGCAAGAACAGTGATTTTTAAAAGTTTGTCACCTTCATTCTATAGAAAGGGGAATAAGTCTGGTGTGTACATTTTTTATTTACTTTAGCTTCTCAAGTAATCCTATCATGATTTTTCTCATGACAAATCTGGTAATCTATGGACTATGGTTATATTGGTGATTTCACCTTATGGTGAAAATTGCAAACAAAAGGTTAATGTCTTTTTCTGCCCAATGAAATGGAAAATGCAATTTCTTCATATATGATGATTGTTGTAACAAGAAAATACTCTGCATTTAAGAACTTTTGCTTCCTTTGCAGGTCGATTATATGATGGACAAGTTTTAGACATGGCTGAATTTGGAGTGGAAAGTTTTGTGTCTATGAATGATATTAAGGTATGTAACAAGCTTGTCCTTCTTTGATTGTAGTAAATGAAAAGTTTATTCTAAATTTGATTACCCCATTTTATAATGGTATTACACTTCAGTGATTGCATGAGCTATGCCAGTGAAAAGTGAGGGTAACAGCAGGGTTGCCCATGGTGGAATGATACAAGGGTAGCTTGACAATAATATCTAGTAGGGAGTGTTGAAGTACCACCTACCTTGCCTGATTCAAAGTAAAATGATGTTAAATGGTAGAAGATTAAAGAAGACTTTTTTTTAAAAAAATTGTCGAGATTTTCAATAAATTCCTCAAATCATAAGTTGTATCTCAACACCCAAGATAAAGCAGTTAATGAGAAGGAGACGAAACAAAAAGGAGGATAGCCATGGAATGAGACTAGGCATGGTTTTTCATCTTGAAATTTTTTAGGTCATAAAAGATTTTCTTGGGGGACCTGTTCTTAGCAGTAGTAATTTCGCCTTGTGAGCGGAAGGTACTGGGTTCAAATCAATCGAGTTGAGATTTTAAAAACTTTCTCAAGTTTCATGACTCTGACCCTGTGGATTCCATTGAAATCAAATCCTGTCGGAAATGGACTATAAATCTGAGGTCCTGCCTTTGTTATGACCTATAATGTGTTTCCAAGACCGTAATACTAACAACTTTAAACTTTTAAAGACTTCTATGTTACAGTGATTTATTTGGAATCTTATAATTAGTGAAGCTTTGGATCATTTGTGTATTTACCTTCAAGTTATCTCATATCCTTAAGTTTTTAGGAATCAAATCATTGTGTCACTGGTCTCATTAACAATTTACTATTTTCTTTTTAAGGTAAAGAAACCGAGCATGGGAATCAAACCTTGCCTTGTGTTTTCTGGTGAAATGTTTGAAGAAACAGACGAAAACAAACGCGTCAAGAATCTATTCATTGGTGAGTGGGTAGGGATATTTGGTGTCTTACGACTTTAAGGACCAGGATAACATTTTCAGTAATAAGTGTGAGGTTGAAATATTGCCTCTGTGGATGTTAAAAGTCCTATAGGACGGCCAGGGAGATAAACTACTATTTTGAAAAGGGGTGAAATTAGCAACTATTGAATAGTATTGAGTTATTTGTAAAATTGATTACTAAATATTTTTAGCTTCTAATTCTCAGTTATAATTTTTACTTAAAGAAATGTTTTTGTAACAGTCTTCTTTCTTATCCAGTTCCCTTTTTACCATTACAGTGTAGGGCCAGCACAATGAGGATTTCTGTGGATCAAAATATTAAGCCAAGCAGGTGATCAACCCACTGTGACCTTTGTGGTAGGAATTAATTTTGCCCGGACAGCGGCCTTGCCAAGTGTTCTTTAATATGCGCAATGTGCACACGGGACCCGATAGGACTAGGTTCTTGATCCCACCTAGCTGAATAGGGTCAGGGGAGTGGCTAATAGGTTTTCACTGAGTTTCGAGGAGAAAAATGTCCGACAGTGTTGCTGCCGGGAATCGAAAACCCGGTACCTTTCTCTTCAGAGGCGAGAGCTGTGCCACTGGGACCCCTTTGTAATAGTTCTCTTTTCTTATCCAGTTCCCTTTTACCATTACTCTGTAGGGCCAGCACTATGAGGCTGGATTTCTCCGGATCAAGGTATCAAGCCAAGCAGGTGATCAACCCACTGTGACCTTTGTAATTGTAATGAGCTTGAAGATAGATTTTTACAACATAGAAGGTGTTTGTTGTTATTATTGATAACTATAAAAAATCTGTGAATAGATGTGTATAGCTGGTCATGAATGACCCATCAATTTGATGTGATGCAGATTATGAGTGATTGGTGAAATGACTGAATTGATCAGAGCATAGGTTATGTGTTGCTAGTATTTAGTATTGGTACTCTATAAAACTTGTGTTGTTTGTTTGATCGAGCCCCATTAATACTGTTGAGCAGTGTTGGGACCAGCCTTATGTTCAGCCATGAAAGCAGGTACCCTGGCCACTAAACACAGAGCTAGAAACTCAAAGAGTTTCATGCAAGCAAGTGATCAGCCCACTGTGTCTCTATAAAACTACAATGGAGTTGTTATGTTTTTTAAGAACAACCTTGTTCTCTTCCAAAATCCTTTTCTTTTTCAGTCTGATCTATTTTGATGTAAGCTTTGTTCCAACAGCAATCCATGTTTCCTTATTTCTTTTTTTTTTCTTCAGATTTTTTTAGAGGGCCCAATGTAGACAACATTGGTTTGTCTGGTTTGGAGCATGTCATAACAGTGCATGGGGACAGAGGGAAGATATATATTCGTAACTACAGGTAAAGTGCAAATCTGAGTCTCATAAAGTAATGAAAACGCTTTTACTTGTAAAACACAAATATGGATTAGAAAAAGGGGGTGGAAAATTGTTTGCAGGGGTAGTGTTAGTTTGATTGAGATTTGCAAGCTCTTGGGAGTCAAAGAGCAGGCCATACACTGTAATGGTAACAGGGAACTGGATAGGAAAGAAAGAAAATGGGAGTCATCGTTCAATATTTGACAGGGTATCTAATACAGTCGGCAGTGCCGTTTTTGATAATACCCTTCACTACCACTTGCGCATATTAGCACCATAGCAACAAGCGCCAGATTCGTGCTGAAAGAGTTATAGTTCAAAGTTCAAACTGTTCTACTTCCGGTTCATACCTTTACAGCGTGTTTTGATCGACTCAGTCTTAGGTTTTGGACGTTTTACAATTAAATTAGGTCATTATTTTCAGGTTTTATCGATGATTTTTTGTTGTTGCTTTCACAAAGCCATTGTGTTTGACAAAAATTTGACAATTCAATCAGGTTTTTTTTTGCATTCTATCGGTGGATTTGTTATTGTTGTTAATCAGTCCTGGGATGAGTTATCGATAACTAGGCTTAGTTCGATTGGGTCAAAGTTATTGATTTTGCTGAGCTAGTGTAATTCAATTTTTTTCTGCAAATCTTTTGCAAAACAAATTAAATGCATGGAATTTACATTCATATTAGAATATTGTGAAGAAATCAAAATCAAATTTTAAAAAAAATTTTTAGTACTAGTACTAGAGGGAAGTTTTATATAGGCTGTGGTACTTAAAGCGTAACTTTTGTGGATATTATATAACAGGGACATTTTATAGGTATGTAATTAAAGAATTTTGCCCTGGAAAAGCCCTGAAATAATAGGAGCAGCAGGAACCCAGATTGAACTTTTTTTCCTTCTTTTTTTTTTTTTAGGTTGTGGAATATATCAAACTGAGTTCTTTCTTTTACCTGAAAGGAAGGTTTTTATCATCTGGAGTTCACTTTTTACTTATAATCAGTGATCATAATTTTCCTCAGATCAGAGGAAATCTGGGATTTTTACCCCTCCTCGCATTTTTCCTCCTTTTTGATATTTGTATTTCCTTGTTGACGTAAGTAGCGTATAGCGATCGCTATCGCGGGGCGACAACAGTCCCGATGAAATTTCCTCCCTTTTGACTTTTCCTCATTATGATCACTGTATAATGTTTTGATAAAGGAAAATATTTCATTACCTTCTGATTCTGTCAAGCCACTGTATTCAGTGTTTGGATGGGTGACCACTCGAGCGCTGTGCCCGTAGGTAAGGCACTTAACTTTGCTTACCTCACTCGACTCAGGTGTGATTGAGTACCTTGTTGAAGGCAACGAAAGATCTTGTCAGAATCCCAGTAGTGACGTGCCCAACAGGCAGTTTGTACTGTATATTCCTCAGGGAGTTGAGAAGGTAATCAGAATGTTGTGGGCCTGCCAGGGGTAAATGGGCATAGAGCATGGAATAGTCAGTGATAGTGCACTATATGTAAATTGTTCCTATTTATTTATTTATATTTTAAAAAATTAATTTCTTCAAGAGTTTCGATGAAAAAGTCAGGCTCAAGGATACCAAGAGTGGAGCTGGAATCAGTTGGTCCATCTATGGATCTTGTACCAAGGAGGACACATTTAGCATCTGACGACTTGTTCAAAAGAGCCCTGAAGAAACCAGCAGAAGCCAAGGTATGTCTCGTAATGTAATCTTAAATAGGACGCAAGTCAGAATTTATTCATTTAGAGATATTGATATCCTTACAAAGAACAGCAACTCCCCATCCAGTGTTAATGAATTTGTCCCGATGGGTTGAATGGTTGCGAGTTCAATCACCAATCACTTTTGTATTATTTATTAAATTGTCTTGGGCTTTATTTTCTGGCACTTTCTCATTTTCCTCCTGCTCTAGGGGTCCCTGATAGACTTTGCAACATAATTAATTATAATGTAGATTAAATTTCTGTCTGCCATTTATGGTTTATATGACTTTAATGTTTCATGTGTATAAAAAAGTACATCCACATATTTGGAACATTTCAGTTTGCCTTCTGAAATTTTTTTGGTGGGGATCTAAATTTTTAAAAGTTCTTTAGTTCTTGATTTACAAAAAAGATGAGATTAAAGGAATAGAGGCCAATTGTAATGTACATCTTCTTGTTCTAGTTCATTAGTATGCATTATATTTTGACTACATTTTTATATTTATGTTTTATGATATTGTGGACAACTGCGCCCATTTTTCAATTTTTTCCTTCTTCTTTCCAGCCCAAAAAGAAGAAAAATATCTCTGTTGATCCCTTGGGAAATAGACTTGGGCGTGTTCATATGCAATCTCAAAAGTTTGACAAACTGCAGGCCAGAAAATTGAAGGGCCTTAAGAAAAGAAAGTCACCTTCATCTGCAACACCTGAAGAGGCCAGTGGGGAAAAGAAACAGAAGATAGCTGAGGACAGCTGACTTCTGTGCTGAAAATGTGTGTGTTATGGATGTGAAAATGTGTGTGTTATGGATGTATCTCATGTATGTATGGGGATGAAAGAAGATATGGATTTGTATAATGAAAAGAATTGTGTCCAATTGGATTGTTTATGTTGTGGAAAAAATAAATTTCCCAATCACCTTATTAGTTACGGCTTCAATTACTTGCATTTTATGATTAAAGGTGCATGACAAAAGGACAAGTTGAAAAAAATGTGTGAATTCTGAAATTTGATCCTAATAAATGGTAATCTTGATGTTCAATGTTCAGGCTTGACTCAAACTGAAGGGACAATTAGCTGAGTTCTTCCATTAACTTGCACAAAATTTGTCATTATAATTTTCTTCTTACAATATCATGAGAGAAAATCGGGGCCAAGTGCATAGAACATTTTTTCTTATTCTATACTCATTTGTTCAGCATAGCATTGTAGGGACCAACCCTGTATTGGGAAAACACTGGAAGAAGAACCCAAGACAAACAAGTGATCAGCCCACTGTATACTGTGCCAGATTTGGATAGATTGAGATGATTTGTTGCCATGGAAGTGGCCTACTCTATTGTTTTTCTTCTGTCTTGGAATCTAGTATAGTATAAAAATCTTTCTTTCTTATCCAGTTCCCTTTTACCATTACAGTGTAGGACCAGCACTATAAGGCTGTTAAGCCAAGCAGGTGATCGGCCCATTGTGACCTTTGTGGTAGGAATTAATTTTGGCAGACAGCGGCCTTGTGGCCTACTCTTATCGATTTTCAACTGCCAAGGGTTCTTTAATGTGCACAACGTGAATAAGGGACCTCCAAGTTTATCGTTTGTCTCCGATAGGACTAGGTTTTGATCCCGCCTACCTGAATAGGATCAGGGGAGTGGCATATAGGAGAAAAATACCCGACAGTATCGCTGCCGGGAATCGAACCCAGAACCTTTCGCTTCAGTCAGAGGTGAGAACCGTACCTCTGTGCCACTGGGACCCCATAGTATAAAGATAATGTAAAAAAAAGAACTTTACCTTCGCTCCATTCGGGGCAAGTTTGAAATGTTAAAAAGTTGTTAGTTTTATTCCCCTTTTCTGGACACAGAAATGTCATATTACAGTAAGCGTGAAGGTTCCATGTGAATCTCTAGGGCAGAGAGGTGAGTGACTTTACCACAGCACTACAGATGTTACTAACCAGAGTTTCAACAGTTGATACTGCATTGGAAAAACTCTTTTATTTTATTCAACTTGTTCTCCTCTTGCCCTCATCATTCATGAAAGTAACAGATCCAATTTTTTGGGGGGCAAATGCTGAATAAGTGATAGAAGAAATATGTGGCGGTGTCAAACAATAAACCAGAGGTTAAAGAAAAGTACAGTGCACTTAAGATAAAACTTGTTTCTTTGATCAAACCCCATTAATACTGCAGAGCAGTGTTGGGGCCAACCCTATGTTCAGGGTTGGAAATCTTCTGGATCAAAGAATTTCAGACAAGCAGGTGATCAGCCCACTGTGTCCTAAACTCTTTATTGACACCATGAGCAATACACTGAGCAGTATAAATCATAAGCAATGCAAATATACAAATTAATGTAGCCCTTGTGGTCACCTCAGCTTGGGAGAATTTGCCACTTTAGGCGTTAATAAAAAATTCTTGTTTATAATAAACTCATCTTCTGGACCCAATTATTTTTCTTCACTTGTGAACATGATTAGGATAAACCTTGCTTATATACTGTCCTCATTATACCGCCAACTGTGGGACAAAGTGAAAGCTGGCGTTATAGAGAGTGCGGCGGTGTAACAAAAATAATGCAAAACAAGGGAGGTCAGCAGTTACCCATACTGGACTACATGACAGAAATTATGCAGTTAATTAGACCCCTTATTCTCCTCAATTGGATAATGACCTCTTGTTTCGTGAAGCAACTCATCATTTTGTGTGTATTGAACTTTGAGTGACCCACCGGTGAAGAGAGTTTGTGGGTGGGAGTGGATTTCACGCAGGCGGTATAACGAGAGATATTTAGGTTACTTTATTCACGATTGTAAATGATGAACTATCGGCAGATTGCGGTATAATGAGTTATTTCACTGTTTTTGTATAATATCCGTTCTATACCACAGCGAAAAGCAGGCCCGTTTAGTGGGAGGCGGTATATCAAGATTTTACTGTAAACTCATTGCTGCACTGTAGTAGTAGGCTTCATAATGAAGTTAACTGAGATTGAACCTAAGCCTTGTCAGGGGCAGGGAAGGTAAGATGCATGATTTTGACCCTCCACTTCAGGCACTTCATTGAATTATTAAATTTAATAATTTTCTTGGGCAAGAAATTTCCCATTTCCCGATTGTTCGGCTTTGTATCCTTGGGAAAGACACTTTACCTCACTCAACTCAGGTGTGAGTACCTGGCCGAGGGCAGTGGAGCGCATAGAGCATGACAATGGATAAGCGCTATATAAATGCTCTCTTTTCCTTACTTTGATATTTAATGCTTGGGTTGCAGTGCCAGCCGTCCGGCTCAAACTGGACTGATTATATACCGGTACCTCCACAATTTTTCATCTCCCGACTTTTTTCTAAAAGAACCTATCTGTAAGCTTTATTGCAAGGATTGTTTTAAGTTGTGTTTGTGATCATTTAAGGTTTTTGTCTTAGGTCAAATTGAGCTTATGTAACTCGAAACTACTCTTCACAAACAGAGTAAAGCCTCACCATTCAATAAATGTCAAAATAAGGGAACACAATTCAGGAATGAAAATTATCTTTATTGAAAAAGAAAAAAAAATATTCACATTTCACAATCAAAAAGTAAAAACTTTGATTCCAGTGGTCAAATAGACGTTTTTTTCTAATTTGAAAATAAATTTTGTTGTGAAAAAGAGATGCCAAAAAGTGAAAAATACATATTTACAGTGAATGAATGGATTATTTTTCTTATTTCATGGGGAAGACATTGGAACATGACTGACTTCGTAAAAAGATGTTAATGGTCGCATTTGTAAATGAAAATACATTGTCATCATGATATTAATTTGTGAGTGTAACCTTTGACCTCATGATTTTTTCAATAAAGTACCAAAGATTATGAATAAAATAATAAATTTACCATCATCTCCTGATAAGACTAAACTCATACATAAATAAAACAAGTATACAAGGTTTTAAAACTAAAAAGGAGCTGACTGCTTTTTCATGTGCACATTCCAAAAAATAATTAAGACTTATAATTGACCTGAAAAAAACTTAAGTCATCTCTCACATAACTTGGGCTGTCAGCACAGCACACAGGCTTGAGAGGGCTTGGACTGGCATCTCGTCACACGCACATACTTCAAGTTCAAGCAAGGGAATAATGAAATATTTTTTTCTGGAGCGCCACTTCTCGCTATAATAACCCGAGTTTCACTGTACCTTCTTTCATTTCGTCTTCCCCACATCATAAATTCTTACTTTGACTGCTACTATTATCTCTGTAATAGGCTGCTGAGTGACACTCTTTTCATGTAAAGGGGAAAGTTTTAACCCACACAACAAAATAATATATGTTACATACTGTATACTATGACGTGAAGAACCTGGTGAAATATATACTACTAAAAGTAAAATACTAATGTAAGCTGGGCATATATTATAAAGTATTGATATCATGATTGTACCATTAAAACAAGACAGTAAAAATCTGCATTAAATTATAGGCTGTATATTTTCTGTCCATGTAGTTAATGGCTCGAGAATTAATCACATGACATGCCAGCCCCTCCTTAACTTAATTCACTGAATAATTCATATCAGTGTTGCTCGCAAGTAATTCTTTAAAAAAAACAATACCTATTGGAAATCAAGAATTTGACATGATGACGATGACACAATGTGATGCAAATGTTCTTCCTTGAAAACTAGACAATATTATGAAGATATTGTGAGAAATTATGAGATTATTTACAAACAGAGAAAGGTGACTGAATATATATAGAGTAGTTGCTGCCGGAAAGCAGAGTGAAAGGAAGCAAAAGCTTAACATTTTAAACAGTTGCTTTTCTTGGTTTTCTGTTTCTTGATGCAAAATGACACATGTTCATGAACCATTTTAAGTTCCATTGTGATCATGAACTTCGTAGCGACTCAAGAAGTGATCCGTGTTATATCTCTCGACTGGACAATTTCATGGATTAATGAATGACCACAACAATAACCGATCATGATTATTTTTCACTTTCAAGTGTACATCACCATAGCATCACACCAGCCTCGTGCTAAAAGGTGTGGATGCCCAACAGGTTTTGATCTGGTGTGACACATGCTTTCACAAGGCGTGCGTCGAGACAGCAGCTACTAAATGATATATTATGTCATATAATGCAAAAACTATGAATTATGTGGGTAGGCATGGGTATGCTAATGACAGATGAACATAAACCGAAGTGAAGCCAGAGGAGTTTATGGTTTGGCATGGCAACATGCAAATGGCAAAGTAGACCAGCAAAATACAATCTTTTTCTGCTTGACCCAAGATGAATCTTTGAATGGAACAATGATGACACTACTTTCAAAGAAAGATTCAAAAGTACATTGATACCTAGTTTTTCTTTCATATGATAGATTCATACCATATAAACCTATTGAAATAATGAAATTCATTTTTTTAATGTGCCAAGAAGTAGACTACAAATAAAATGCCATTATCAAATGGATGTAGTCCTAGTTCTTAAACTCTTTAATAATATATCACGTCTACAGAGACTTTTGTACCAATACATAAATTCATCTTTATCTGGGCTGGCATAATTTATCATATGTGTTTACACAAACACACAGATACATATACAAACAAAAATACAAAGGACTTAAAATAAAAAACGAATAATAACACAAAGCTATTTCCCATCCATTACAGGAGTAAAGAACACTTTCTCTCACATTTTGTTTCGGTTTACATCTCTTTTATGTTTTCATACACCCATATCTTTCTCTCTCTCCTGAAATATTTTTCATTAAAAAAAGTAAGAAAAATAATTACAGTTTGAATTGTGTAACATTGGAAATACTACAGGTTGATGGTGGGTTGATTTAAAATACTGAGAAATAGAAATATATCCCAACTCAAGTACCCTCCACGAGTTTGTACAGATGAGTCTTGGTCCTTTTGTTAAGAAAATGAGTCACTGGGATTGTGACAGAGACATTTTGATCAGATAAGAATCATATTCTCATTTATATGAAAGTAAAGTACTGGTCAAAAGAATATCGTCAATGTAATACCCTGAACGTTTAATTGCTGCAGAGACTTTTTATTTTAAGTGGATTTTAGGCGCTAGTATCATATGTTATTATCAAGTTTGAACATTTCTACACATTTTTCTTTTCTTTCTTATACACAAAAAAATTATTTGAAAAGAAGAAAGACTAGTACTAGTAGCTCTCCTTTGAGAATACATAAAATTAGAACAACATTGACATATGTCTTTGTTGCTTGACTTCTTGGTCTACAGTCAGACAGTGATAGCAAAATAGTGGACAATGCTGCTTCATGTTTACATGACCAGATACATAATTCCTTAAAAAAAAAAAAAAAGACAAATTTAGCAATGAGTATGAGTGACTAAAAATTAGGCATAAAAATGGGTCTCGTTCCAATTAAACTTGAAGTATAATATGAACATTTTCTCCACGTAGGATGTTCTCTGTAAATTTGCTGAGACAGCCATTCTTAAACTCAGTGAATCCTAAAAAAACTGAGAACCCAAGGGTGAACTGCTCAAATTTGAATTGAAAGATCTATAATTTTTCAAGTATATATGCTTAAAATACTCTTTCAAAATAGTCTGCAAAGTGATTGTTCCTCCTTTTTATGCAAACTCTCTAAAAGAAGGAAATCCAGCTCACATAAATTATTCATGTATTATTTCTCTTTGGTTTGACATAAACCAGTTCTTCTCCTCCTCCTTGTGTACTTCTCTCTTTAATTCTATACACAGATCAATATATCTTTCTGAAGACAGCCCACTATTATGTTCTTACGTTTGAGGGTTATGAGTCAACTCCTCAATGAACAGAGTAATGAGGGTATGACTAATCAATACAGTTGGGGTCTTTCTTTCTTATCCACTGAGCCTGTGCTGTCTTTTTCATCCTTAGTGATGCCAAGACTGAGGCAAGTGACTGTCAAAACATATTTGCTTTATTATGCAAAGGGCTCTCTTTTGAAAGACACAGTGAACCTGGACAATATTCTTTTCTAACTGTGTATTGAAGCGCTCTAGGATTCCATTTATATGTTCATGTATATAAAAGCTAAACTAAACAAATGTGGAAATAAAATAACATTCAAGAAACCACCAACACTATTCTTCAATCAGTTTTGTTTGTTTTCATATTTCTTTTATTCAATTTAAAGTAAGCATGTGAGGAAGAAATCATAAACTCACTTTAATTTCAAAAGTAGTTCCGAGGATCATCTATGTAGGTTAATAATTATTTCAAGAATCTTATTGAACAAAAAAATGGGGAGTAAATGTTGCGATTTCTATTTTTGTTAGGAAAAAGTATCTGCTGACTATTCAGACTTTGCATTTCATAAAGGCTAAATGAAAAAGTGAAATGATTATGGATAAAATAAACATCAAACATGCAACTTTATATAACCACTCATGTATATATATATATATATATATATAATTTTCAAAATAGATTGTGCTTTACATTAAACATTACTCTTTATGCCATAAAAACTTAGTAAACCTAAGAAAAATAATATCTGGGAACATCAATATGAGCTTACCCTTGAATTGAGACGAAACACTGACTTACAGTTACAAAGTGATAAATAGAATATTTCTCAATATCATTTTCTATGAACAAACTTTGTTTGTTTCTTACTTTTCCAATATGTTCCGTCTAATTTTCTTTTTGCCATATTTGTGTAAATGACAAAATTTGAACAACATGAATCTCAAATTATTACTACAACCTGCTCATGGCGACTAAAACTTTCAGTTTTCCCTTTGATATCCCCAAACCTCTGCATGTCTTCTCTGACCACCAGTGCTAAGCACTAATAACCGGCAATTAACCTGTCACAGCTAATTAATGACCCCCAAGGGTAGAGAAATAAGGAGAGGTAACTAGAGTCAGCATAAATGTCAATTATAAGGCGCATTTCTTACTCATTCTATGCCCACAACTTAGAGTCGAGTGTCAACTTTTCCTTTACTGATGGAATGTTCTACTTGTCTACTACAATCAAGCTCTTTTGTGGCCAGATTTGATAAGCAAATAAAGCGTCTGCAAATTATCAAAAATAGTACATAAAAATGTTGTTGCCAGCTGCTTTACAATGAATAAAACTCTTCTGCCACCATGTGGATTCGATTTTCTTCGTTCTATTGATAAATTACACATGTTTCTACATTTACATGAAAAAAAAAGTATCGTCTCATCGTATCATCTCATCAATATGAACAAAGTTATGCTTTCTAGAAGTTGAGTCATCTGAATTATACGAAAATCCAAGGTCATGAGTTATGTCAAAAAATATAGTTTGATATTTGTATTTACTAGGAACAATTGAGTGATCTTTTGGCTATGTCTGAGTAATACTTATCAAAATTCTATACTTGTAGAGAAGATCATGGAACAGTCTTTTGAAAATGATGTTTACAAACTTTAAAATACTTGTTAAGATTATGTGGCAAAAGTTGTTTGAGTGGACAACAAAGGCGGGGGAAGGAAAGGATAGGAAATGAATCTGATTTCCAAAAAATATATTTTTATTATCTATCACATTATTGTTAATTAAGATTCTGAAAATTTCCAGTCACCATTTATATGCAGCAATGTAATAATACAAATGATCAGAACTGAAACAACTTTAAATCGACTTGTTCGGGATATAAAGTAAAGTAAGAAAATTTGAACTAAGTGTGACTGTATTGCAAATGAAAAAGAGCACTTGTTGTGTGCAATGTACTACTCATTTAACACGGAAAATAAATTCATTAACAGTTCTCAGAAAGTTGTACCCTTTCTTTCTTTATCATTTCCTAGTTTACCCTTTGGTGTCAGGTTTGTGTTTTGAACAGGTTGTTTCAGACTAGGAGGGGATTAGCCCACTGGATCCTAGAAGGGTTGTGGGGCTGTCAACTTACTGCCCACATTTATGACCTGTCCAGCATGGGTGTACCTGCCAGGAGCCATGGGGCAGGGGGGGGGGGGGGTAAAATAGTACCCATTGTATTTAAAACAGATGGTTTAGAACACACGATTTGCTCAATCTCAGTCAGGAAGACGATATAGCAAAAAAATTTTTTATGGGCTGAGATACACAAAAGAAATAAGCACAAGTATATATTAGACTTGAATTTAAATACAGACACGTGTCTTTGGATTAATTCACCCAAATCATAAAATGAATACATCAAAGTGTACTGCATTCCCATGATCTCACATATTATCGCCTGACTTCTACCACAGTGATATGGAAACCTGACGTTTACAGTCCCCTCACGGGACTTGTGAGATATGAAACGAAGACAAACTTTGTGTGTCCTGTTTCAACTCTCTTTGACTTTCTATCCAGCTAAAAATGTCATGGCTGTACAGTGATAAGGATGATAAATTTATGTATAAAATATGGCCATCAAAATTTGCCAAGTCCGTGATTGGTACCTCCCGACACCCGCCAGTCCCCGACTCTCGCCCCGGTCTCGCGCGGCCGGGAGACTTCGAGCGCTCTGGCCGGCGTGGTTGGGAGGTACCTATCTTGGGACTTGGAAAATTATAACCTTATCATGAATTTTATTGCAAATTCTGATACATGTTTTGCCATCATAAACTTTCTTTTAATGCCAATGTGTTTGGTATCATCATAAACTCAAAATTGCAGAGTAAACCAAAATACCAAGAAGAAACTAATTCGTATAGTGTGTATTGAAAATTATCCATTAAAAAAATGCAGATAAAACACAGAAACATGAAAGAAACTCAAGGCAGGGAAGATGTCAGTACAGGTAGCTCCCAAGGGAGTAATCGCCATGTCAGATGTGATTATTACCGCCCGGCCTTGGTGGCTAACTGGGCGTCGCGGGCAAACTAAAGTAAAAATCCACTAGGTAGTCGCCGTATGCCATTACCATAGTGATGACATGATGGTAAAGGCTAAAATAGTTTGAGTCTTTTTCTAAACTTGTCAAATATATATGCACAATATGAAAGCAATGTGTCACATTTATTCACCATTCCCAAAGAATAATGCCAGAGTATTGGATAAATTGTTGATTTGATAGGGCTTTGTACAAAACAAATCCTAAAGTTGTAATACATAAAGATATTGTGGGAATAATGGTATGCGTATAATGTAAAAAGTTTTATTTATGAATTAAAGCAGTTTAAATCATAGCCAGTATGGACACATGAAAATGACAGACACCAAAAAAGAAATTAGGAAACTAAAAGATTCAGACAAAGAGAAAAGTTCTATTTACAGATAGAAAATTAAGGGAAAATATAATTGAGATAATAGCAAATTATTTAATCATATATTTTTTTGACGATTACAAAACAAAACAATTTAAAAAAGAAGAAAAAAAGTATGCGATCCTCTCATCCACTAGATTCATTAATGAAATTAAATATCAACCTCAACCGTCACAGGCTAAAAATGTTAGTTTGGTTGGAACTGAGCCCTGCTGAGAAAGGGTTAAAAAGAAAGACCCAACTAATATCTTACTTTCTACCAAGGTTAAAACAATATGGCAGAACACTGCAAAAATTTTTATGAGAATCCATTTTCATTTTTATATTTCAGATTCCACCAAATGTTTTTCTTCATGGAAATATGATTAGAAAAACAAAACAGAAAAACCCCCCCAAAAATAAACAACAACAAAATAAACAACAACATTGGAGCGTTCTGCACAGTAAACTACAATTATTATTGTATATTTTCTAGCTAAACTAATTCAAATCATACAGATGCCTTTATATCTTATTTAGTTAAAACAATAAAAAAGGAAAACATTTAATTATTGAATAAAGAAATTTAGCAAGAGTACCTATAGTATAAAGAACAGACTGTAATTCAAAAATAATAACTTAGGAAATGTTGAATAAGATTATGAAACATGTCAATT
Organism: Tritonia tetraquetra; assembly: GCA_030265355.1. NCBI lineage: Eukaryota > Metazoa > Mollusca > Gastropoda > Nudibranchia > Tritoniidae > Tritonia > Tritonia tetraquetra. Next base: position 19,231 of record JARBEQ010263718.1, read on the forward strand.
AAATGTACATTCCTACCATTTACACAATTTCATGTTATCTTATTGAATATTTCAATACCCATTACATCAAACAAAACAGTTTTTATCATATTTCTTTTCCCTTTCAAAATGTCATCATATGTCACCATCAAAGTCAACTCACATGGAATAAAGTAGTAATGCAAATATCTATGTACACACTTCATTTTATGAATATATAATATACAAAGGGAAAATGTGATTACAGTTTATTTTTAAAGTTTAAAATGAATAAGTAAAGATATATGTGATGCAACACAACAATTGGGTACAGGAGGTATTTTAAACAAAAAAATCCCCCTAGACAGCCTCTGTCTAATGAAATAACAATTAAAACCCATTAAGTATGATCTTTGCACATGTTATTAGTATTAGTTTTAAAAATATTTGTTTCTAATTTTGACAAGGCATAAAGCAAAATATATCAAAATAAAGGAAGTGCATTGAAGGCTATTTCTAATCTTCATAGGTCATTAGCAGACCAAATCTAATTATCACGTTCATCATCCTCCCCCGAAACTTTTCTTGATCTTGAAGTAACCCCAAAATTATATATTTCAGACTTATATCTTCTTTTTTTAAAAAATGAAAAGTAAACAGAGCATGCTGTACCTTTCATATCAAACTGTAGTTAGTAAAGCTTCCTTTTTTATCGATCACACATTTCCTCACATTGAAAAAAATTGTCTAAGAAATTGCTACCTCTGGGGGAGTTTGCTTTTTCAGTGGGTGGGCCAGTAATCAATCGCCATGACATATCTTTATAGCCAACTCCCATACTGGAGTAAATATGGGAAATAAAATTTGCTTGTTTGTTTTTTTGCTGTTTTGGGGCTCTATCAACACAGGTAGGTCATTTCAAGCAAATCAAAGGTAACTAGAGGCCACCCATAGACCACTGGGAAAGACGCGCAGTCCAAATAAAATTTACTGACATATTAAAATATAATCCATTAACACTACCATATCCTGCTGTGCCCACTGGCGCTTAGGGCAACAACAAAAGACCTCCGCCTCTGTCTGTCCTGGGCCAACGGTGTCACCAAGTGTGCTTGAGTGACTTCATCTCTCCTTCAATTGTCCTTCGCCATGTTGTCCTTGGTCGGCCTTTTTTACGCTTTCCTTCTGGAGTCTAGTGAAGGGCTATCTTTGAGGTATAACTAGAGTTCCTCCGCAAAACATCTCCGAGCCATCTCCAGCGTCTCCTGGTAATTATTGCTATCATATCTTCTTGTCGAGAAGGATGTAGAAGGTCCTGGCTACTTATCTTCTCTGGCCAGAATAATCATAGAATTTTTCGTAGACCCGTTGTGTGGAAGGATGACAACTTGTTCAAATCATAATCGGTCATACGCCAACACTCTGATCCATACAGAAGTGTAGATAGGACACAACAACTCTGATAGAGCTTGAGCTTGGTGTGAACAGTGTACTGTGTTGATCTTCATATATGGAGATGAAATAATCTACACAACATTAAGTATATCTTTAGGCGACAGCTTAACCTCAGCTGTGAATCAGACAAGGGACAATCTTGCACTGTCTGGAGAGATGCTAATCTGGCAATTGAAGGGTAAGCTACCTTCCCAATTCAGATGAAAATTGGTTCCCATTTCTGCATCTTTGACTTCGAGGCCTTTGGAGTGTAGTAATCATCAGAGTGAATTTTTAGCTTAAAAAAGGCAGCATCTGTAGTGGGACTCAAACCTACAGCACTTGCCATGGAAGTCTTCTGTTTTGCTGCTTGGCCGCTTAGCCTCCCACACATTAGCTTGCATTGAAAAATAACATCACTATGCAGCAAGAACACATTTGTAATTTGACTCCAATATTCATCTACTGCTATGAAATGATTCAAAGTCCTCCAACCATGAGTATATATATATCACATAAAATACACCAGAATTTATATTTCAATGTCCTATTATGTAATAGATTATGATTGTTTCTTCTTTAAAAAAAAAAATCAAATAAAACAAATTTGAAATATCATCAACCAATGTTCACAATGTCATTTTTATAACCATTCCAAAACGATGTCCATTATTCTTAATAACTAACAAGTCATGACCCTTGATTGAGATATATATGTTTTAGCTTTAAATGGAAAGCCCAAAGTCAAATTCTCCCAGTTCTAAATCATAGTGCAGGGTGGCCCCAAGGGCGATAGCATTGTGTACATTTACACTTGTCTTTTCTGATAGGATTGTGTAGAGGGCTGACTCCTGCTTCTCTGAGATCCCTGGATCCATAGCTTTTCCACTTTATAAAGTTGGACCCATCACTGTATTTCAGGATTCATGTCGTATGAACAAGCTTCAAATAGAACTTGTTTAGTTTAAGCCAAATAACTTTTGACAAAACCCCCCACCATATTTATACACAACTTTTCTTTCATAAAATATTTTCTTGGATCAATATTCCATTTCTCCAGATGGATGTCCATATTATGTCAGATAATGATCTCTTGATGGATAATATTTTTTAGACAATATGTACACATCAGCATAAGATTTATACTATATTTGAACTCTGTTAAAAAATATTCAATGTATCTCTTCATCATCATTTCTTTTTCACATTTATCCAAACGTTGATTTTGATTCGGAAATCACTCACGCACAAACAGTAGTAATCTGAACAGAAATTGGCCATAAAAACCAGCATCACATTTGTAATAACTTCCACATCCAAGCTATGGTGTCAGAATATGAATTTAATGTAACAAGAGGATAGTATACATCATGTCGCATAGGTGTATAACACCAACCATTGTTCTGTATGGATATTTCATGAATTTATTATCATCATGGGAAGAAAAATATGAATCTTAAAAATCTATTTCTTTTACAATGAAGTAGATGGCTTTTCATTTGATTATCAAAATAATTTTGAAGCAGATGTCATTATGTTATCATTATCATATTATATAACTGTGCACTCATAGTATGAGATACATATTCATTTTATAGACTAAAACAGAGCAATTAAAACTATTAACATTTATCTATTTGTTGCTGGACTTGATATAGCATTCAATAACTGTTCTTCACCTGTGCATTTATCAAACCAAGTAAAGAGAACAGTATTCAAAGTAACTTTCTTAGTTTTTGTTTTCATTTTCTGGTATGTCAAATTAGAAATTGTGTCAAGCCTCTTGACCAGATTTGTAAAGTTTTGATTTGATTGTTGATAAAACTTGAATTGACAACGGGTAAATCAATTGCAACTGAATTTTGAAAGATTTCTTTGTCTTTGTCTATCATCAAAGAAATCATCTGGTAACATGGAATACGAAAAGCTTGGGTGCAGGGAATAAAATGATTTATATCCTTCTTTAATCAATTCACAAAACTTTGGACAGTGGTTGAAAACAAGAAAAAACCCATTTAAAAATTGTTGTTTTATCACTTTCACTGTTACATTCATTAAAGTACCGTGTAGAATTGAGACTCTTTCTCATTACAATCCCACCAAAGAATCAAATACCCCTCTTTCTACACACACACAGCAACACATGCACACACAGGCAGACACACACACAAACACACATACGACTTGGTAACATGCCATAAAAAAAATGAAAATAACCTGACTTTGAAGACTTAGAAAAGTTAAATTAACTGACTATGCCTAGACACGATCTTCAATTCCCTCTTTGTCCACTGCTCTCTTTCCATTCTCCTGCATGTCGAATGCCTCCTTATTATCCACAAGAGGTGAATGGTCATCGTATTTGAGCTCATTTTGAGACAAATGTGCCACTATAGATGCTCCAAAGCTGTCTCCGAGAACATTGGTGGCTGTGCGGAATCTGTCCCTAATTTCAGAAAAAAATACAAATCATTCAATTTTAACCAGTCCGCAAATACACATAACTTTTATTTTTATTGTGTGAGTAATTTGTCATTACAATGGTCTATATATTTTCCACTTTTCCTGGTTCCATTAGCATGACAATTTGTTTTTTTTTTGATAGAACACTGGTCTATTGCATATTACTTTCTCAATTCTCAGGGGTCGAGTGTTGGAAATTCAGAGTAAAACTCTTTGCCAAAGAAATCATGATAGTGATAGAAGCAGGGGCTTGATCCCATGGTTTTCGGCAAGAAAGTCCATCATCAGCTTCATTAGATCAACTAGTGGAGAAAATAATATGATAAAGAGTAGAGGGAAATAAACCTTGGCTTTGGGGGTGTCCCTAGCTCAGTGGTCAGAGGTCAAGCCACTAGACTTTGGATGTGGAGGACCAGGTTCATGTCCCGCCTGGCGGAATTTTTTTCTCTGGACCTTTCAGTTTTCAAGGCTCTGCCTGGAGATTCGCGTGGAACCTTCTCAAGTTCTGTTGAACCGCCTTTGATATGACCTTTATGTGTTAAAAAAAAAGGTGCTAAACTTCAAACTTTAGAATTTTTTTTTAGAAACCTTGGCTTTGAAAGGGTTAAACTTAAAGTAAATGAGGACAGACCCTGCAGCTCGGGTTTCTGAAATGCTAAGTCACTGACAAATGACTTTTCCTAGATGTAAGCTGATACCCATTTCACCCAGGATCTCTTTCCTATCAACTCCTTGACCATTGGATGTTCATTCACAGACAATGCAAGCAATGACATGAAACAAAATACTTACAAAAACCAGTCAACTGCCAGAATCAAGCTGATGTCTTCAGCAGGAAGTCCCACCGATGTAAGGACCATCACCATGGTAACCAGACCAGCACTGGGTATAGCAGCTGCTCCGATACTAGCACAAGTTGCTGTCAGACTGGAGTGAACAATATACTAGATAATCAAAGTGTCACTTTAATGGTAATGAAAGCTGTATATTCGATTTAATTTACACTTATTGCAGTCATAAATTGCGCTGAATTATTAAAAAATAGTCTCTGACACTAGATCTCAGCTATTTCAATCTCTCTTTATTAGTAATTTTCTGTCCATGTCTTTCTCAACACATTCTTATTTTAGGACATGGGCCATCATGTGAACAGCTCTACATCACAAATTTGGTTTAATTTTGTGACTGTTCTATCTTCACAAAGTAATAACATACATTGGGTAATAGCAGATCAATAATATAGAATGGTGAGATGGTGTCTCTTTTATATTTCTCACCTAATTGCAACTATTTTTCCGAATGTGAGTTCTATGCCATTCATCTGTGCAATAAAGATGGGAGCCACTGCCTCATACAGAGCTGTTCCATCCATGTTGATGGTGGCTCCAATAGGCAGTACAAATCTCGTCACTCTCTTGTCAATGTTCAGATTTTCCTCCAAGCATCGGAAAGTTACAGGAAGTGTTGCAGTACTGGAATGAGGAAAAAAAGATATAAAGGAACCCCACTTACATGATTTAAAAATCCTCTTCTTAAATAACAACAGCAGAGAAGAATGGATGGATAAATGGGCACATGACACCAAAGGAAAAGCACTATTCGGCCATATCACACAACCCAACATTAACTCATTAACGACGTGTGGGACATATATGTCCGACATGGCTAAGAAGCATTAACGACACGCCAGTAATATGTGTCTGAAGTCTTTCAGAATTTTTTTTCTTATACTTCTTCATTCAAATAAAAGAACAACTATTTTGAATTCATTGAGTGGCTTCCCTTTAACTAGAATAATAGAGGTAAGGAAATGTAAAACTGTTGTTCATGTCCGTCCAGATGAAGAAGGTAATACCCTAAATGTTCTGTGTCCTTGTATTATCGTCTTTGTTGGAAGTTATCTAATCTGTTTTTGTAGTTCTCTGAACAAAATCATCGCTTGTTGAGCTGGAAAGAATTTTGTAACAACCTTACTTTGTTTCAAGGACGGCGCCATATTGGTTCACTCAACAACACATAAACAAACACTATCATAACACAAAAATAACACTGATAACTCCATTGACACTGACTTTCTTTTCTGTGAACCACTTTAACCATGAATGCCAACACATCAAACATCTCAGTTCAAATCGGTATTAGGCAAAATAATGAAACAAAACTGTCAAGACTGAAAAACAATGATGGCAGCGTTGTTATAGTGAAGGGGCAATTACCAAGTCACGCTGGTAGAGTTTTTACAGTTACTAAAACCCTAAAGATAAGGGTTACAAAATAGATTTTCTTCTTCAGGCAAATGCACAGTCCTTTATTTTCTTGAAACCAAATATTTAAAAAAAGAAGAAAATGATTTTTAAAAATCTATAATGTTTTACCTTGATGATGTACCAATAGCTGTGACACAGGCCTGTGCCATGGCCAAAGTGACATGGTAAGGGTTTTTACGAGTGACCAGGAAATAAATTCCAGGCACAACAAGAAATATGTGTATGCTAAGGCCTAGTAGAATTGTAATCATGTACAGGCCCAGTTGCTCTCCTACTTTGGCAGGATCATCAAGTTCTAAAATCTTGCCGATTATAAGAAACATGATACCAATTGGTGAATACCTGCAATAAGAAACAAACACAAAGAAAAATAGTACATTATTTGAAGAAATTCTAAAAGTCAGAAGATTGTTGTGTATGAATAACATAATAATAATATAAAAATGTAGGTATTTGAAAAACAATTTCCATGACATATCATACATGAACCTCTCCTTAGTGACCCACCTTGTTGTGGTGGAGAGGCTTGAGTGGTCTAATGATTTTGAGGGCTATACCAAACAGGCACAACCATTATATTGGGAGGGCCTCAAATGAACATCCAGACCAAGAGGTCAAAGGGCATGGTAAGGTAGCAACCCTACCACTTATCTAGCGCACAGTGGGGTAATCTCCTACTTGACCGAATTAAACTGATTCAGTGCCCGACTCAAGGATTGATTACACAGTGACGACTCGTGCATGGAAAAGGAAAATGAATATTGGAACATGAAAAACTAAATAAAAAAGAGAGGGTCTAGGTTTGTGGAGGCAAAGAGGATGTCACTGAATAGGGATCAATGGCAAAAGTTTGTGTATCACGTATAAACCTTACACCAAAAGGTACTAAAAGTTATCGAAAAGGAAAAAAAAAAAAAGAAAAAATCTTAAAATGAAATCATAAAGCCTATTCATTAACTCTTTCCAGACGTATAGTGTCCGCTTGACATGGGAATACTAAAAGTCTTATTACAAGAAAATAAATAGTAAGGCTAGATAGACATATTGTACATCAAATTGTTCAGTATTGAATGTAGACCGCCAGGAAAGTATTTTAAAAAGGAAAGAAGAAGAGGAGATTGAGACAATGAAGATAAAAGTTATGAGATGAGACGTGCCCACGTCGCCCATATAGTGGCGATACGTCCGGAAAGAGTTAAGACACTAAGAAGATGAAAAGACAGGCAGAAAAAATCAACGAAAAATGAACAAAATTAGGTAAACTGACCACATAATAAGGGTGACCATCTTCATGATGATTTCATTCAGCACGGCAAAAAAATCCACCATCAATTTACCTCTTGATCCCATGCTGCTGATTATGATGCCAAATGTAGTAAAAAAGGTTATAATGCCTAAAAGGGTGGAAGAAAAAAATGATTATGAGTATTACAAAAATATATAAAGATTGTTTCTAAGAACCACGAAGAGAACACATCACATTGCAATTGGCTTATAAACTCAAATCTTTGACACATAGTAACTTGAATACTTTTATGTTTTGATATTTGAATTCTATAGGAAAGGTACGCTTAAATGATTTTGCTAAATCATGATTAAACATCAGTGACCTTGATATGTGAATGGAGTACAAAAACGATAAAAAAGAAAATTACCAAGGACATTAACTCCATCAGCCATAGGAAAGGTTCGGACCCACTGAGTTACATTGACTATCACAGTCGTTGCATTGGAATTGCTGATGTTCAAAATTTCGGTGGTGATGGTGGTGGCTAATGTGGTAGTGGTGGTAGCAAATGTGGCATTTAGGTCTTCCATCAGCTTAGACTTGTTCTTCGATTCAATGATATATTCTTCAGGGTCCTTGATTTTGTATTCCGTTTTTGTGTGTTGAAAAGTTGCTTGAAGTATGTTTACAGGAAATATATTTCTGTAATGAAAATATAAAAACAATTCATTAATACTTCATGGTATACTTATTCATTGTTTATTACGGCATTATACAAAATGCAAAATAAAATTTATTGTTATTTGAAGAGTTAGGGGTCCCAGTGGTGCAGAGGTACGGTTCTCGCCTCTGAAGCAAAAGGAACCGGGTTCGAATCCCGGCAGTGATACTGTCGGGTATTTTTCTCCTTGAAACTCGGTAAAAACCTATTAGCCACTCCCCTGATCCTATTCAGGTAGGTGGGATCAAGAATCTAGTCCTATCGGAGACGGACGATAAACTCGGAGGTCCTGTGTGCACGTTGCTCACGTTAAAGAACCCGTGGCAGTTTTAAATCGATAAGAGTAGGCTACAAGGCCGCTCTCCGGGCAAAATTAATTCCTACCACAAAGGTCACAGTGGGTTGATCACCTGCTTGGCTTAATACCTGGATTCAGAGAAATCCAGCCTCATGGTGTTGGCCCTATGCTGTAATGGTAAAAGCTCAACAGAACTTAAAGATTACATAGCAGAGCCTTGAAAACTCAGTATGGTCCAAAGGAAAAAAAATGTTTGAACTCCCGCATCTAGAAGTGTGTTAACCACTTGTCAGATGAGTCTTAACCACTCGTCAGGGATGAACTCCCCATCTAGCAGTGAGTCTTAACCACTTTTTATGTCCATCTTACTAATATAATACAAAGTAAAATAAAAATTTATGACATGTTTCAAAATAACAGGATGTTCCTACTCCAGAACATAAAGCTGCTATGAGGTTTTCAATAAACACAATCATAAAACATGCTCAAGTGAGGGTTAGGGAGCGACAAAGGCAATAGCAGTCAAGAACTAACTAGGATGATCCCCTGCTTGTCTAAAATTCTTGGATCAATAGCACTTCCAGCTTTGAGTTAAGCTATGCAGTGTGTGTATCATGTATGCTGTGCTTAATGAAATTCAGGACTAAAACATGAGGCTAGATCGCCAAAATGGACAAAACATCATTCAATATAATTAACCAATCTCTACTTTCATTACACATATTGAGAGTCTGCCATTATGAGAAAGAGTTAACGTTGATGAAAGATGATTTAGAAGAACAAATTATACTTATATTCTTATCTACCATATTGGAAAGGGGAGGTAAATCTAAAAATTGTCAGGGTTGCTACTGGGCTGTATACTTTAGAAGTGTGTTCACAGCAGATGTAGGACATTAACCACAAAATAAAAAAGAGTTACTACAAAGTGATATTTGGGATGCACATTTTGGACCTCACAAGACCATGCAGATTGTTGATTGGATTCAGGGGGAATGATTCTCTCAGTGCTGCTATTGCATGAGTGGATTTCAAAAGACATACTACTATGCATCTGTGTAAATCTTAATTAAAGTTTCCCCCAAATCATACCGAAACAAATCCAGGAAAGCATCAAGTGATGTGATTGGGTGTTTCTCTTTTTTGCTTAATCTTGTTACATTTTTAGCATCTGGGTTTCCAGGGTGGATGCTAAGAACAAGGACAATGCCCAGAATAATGGCCAGGAAAGTGGTGAGGAAATAGTAGGCAATAGCCCGCAAACCCATCCTTCCAGAATTCTTTGCATCGAGAGAAGCTAGACCTGTGCAAAATAGGAGAAAAACATAAAGGTTAACCAAAGTAAAAGCATGTATGTGCTTACATAAACATGAAGGCATAAAAATTACTTTACACAACAAGTCTGTGTCTTCAAAAATATTCCCAGATAACATTTTCGTTTGCTTCTGTCCCAATAAAAATCCTTATTCTTCTGAGGGAAAATAGTTTTACTTTTCTCAAAATACAGGCACACACACATTTGTATATCATATATTTACTTACAGACACTTAGAGTCATGCATATTAATACGGTAGATTAAAGATCTTCCACGGCATTTTACTAGGACTGTCATCAAACCAAAAAGCAGACCAGAAAAAAAAATGAGAACAACAAAATGCAGCCAATAAAACAAAACCTAGCATTGAAATAGCCTCTACCAAAAAGAGTCTCCAATACAGTGGTTCTCAACCTTTTTCAATCCGCGACCCCCTTTTGATTATTTGGCAAGTGGAACGACCCCTCATACCCCAACCCCCAAATAAAGTAATAAACAAACCCCTCAAAATCCTCAATGATCTCGCGACCCCCCAAGAATGGTCTCGCGACCCACAGGTTGAGAACCGCTGCTCTAATAGGAAAGACCCCTCCTTCTGGCTTCAACGTGTCTAAGCAAGAATTGGGAACAAATGTGATAAAGAAAAACATTGAAAAACCATAATATCTAATTCCCTTAATGCTATTTGACTGAAGGCTATTATTCAACATAAAAATGTGATAACAATAAAACAGGCCTTAATTGACATGTATATTATATTCGCAAAATAAATTCTTCAGGTATTGTGGCTGACATGTAAAACAAAGCGCAAGAGCCAATCAAGTTCTGACTGGGTTCTAAACAACATTATGATGCGTACGCTATGCATAGAGTGACAAAAAATACCAACAAATCCAAAAGAGATATTACGGACAGGGCATTGTTGTAGTGACAACGTGCATCCTGTACTTGACAGAGACGATTCAACAACACAACAACCACCAGTGCATTCCCCTAGCACCTACACTATCGGTGCCACCGCCGTCTATTCTACTGCCAGTATAAATAATTATGGCGGTTGCCCACTGGCAGACATCCAAGCAGGGCCTATCAGTGAACCAGAGAATGCTATTGTTTGTAGCACGGCAGATCACAACACAAAGCAGGGTTGTGGGAACCTGGAGTTGATAGTAGCAATTATGTATTGTGCTATCATCCACACCTAACCACCACACCCACCAGCACCGCCAATATCATCACCACCACCACCACCACCACCACCACCACCACACCACTACAACAATATATATAGTCGTCATTTACTTCAGGCAAATCATCATATCAACAACATCATCCAATTCACAAGATACACAATGAAAAAAAAATACCATTAGCCTAAAAAAATTCGTATAAGACTACCAAAGAGCCATTATTAATACTTTAATAGAATCAAATCAGTGCTTCCTTTATGAAATAGAAACAACTTCTTTTGTTTGTCTAATATAATACTTTCTCAGCATTCCAAGGGCTTCTTTACTTTAAAAAAAAAGGAAAACTTTTCTCAATTATAATGCATATCCTAACAAACTTGCCTGTAACCATGCAGCTTACAACAAGGGGAACAATCAACATTTTCAGCATCCGCATGAGGACTTCTCCGGGGAATGAAATGATCATAATGGCATCTGGCGAGGGATTCGTGGCTCTCAGGGCAAAACCAAAAATGAGGCCAAAAATCACCCCAGCGATGGTCAGGAGCAGAAGCAGGTTGCCTTTGCACCACTTCCATACCTGTGAATTGGAAGGAAAACTCAGATTAAAGTCTTCTTTCTTTTTTATCCAGTTCCCTTTTACCATTACGACGTAGGGCCAGCACTATGAGGCTGGATTTCTGTGAATCAAGATATTAAGCCAAGCAGGTGATCAACCCACTGTGACC
>JARBEQ010263719.1:1067-19128 GCA_030265355.1 Tritonia tetraquetra
CATTTTTTCTCTTCTGACATATAAAGTTCATTAGAGCTTTTGTATTTCCACCAATGAGTTGGTGATTTTATTATTTTATTTCTTTTTTTTTTCTGACCAGGACCTGCCTGAACACTTTGAAGATAACATGAAGGTCTGGATGGATTACTTTTTGGCTTTACTCAGTGCTGACAACAAGCTCTTGGAGACAGGGGTATGTATTGTCAAGATGAGGAGTATTGAATGTTTATATCCCTTCTTAATCTGAGTCGTCCGTAGTAGGTGCTTTTTTCTGTGGGCTACAATCGCTTGTTAACACCCGGGGCGTTCGTCGTATCAAAGGTTAACTCAAATTTGCTCGTGTAGTCAAATGAACTGTTTAAAAAATTGGGTTTTTTTAACACTTTGTATGTGTAAATTATTGTAAACAAGATGTGTGACAACGCCCACCCTCAAGAAAACTACTCTGACTATTTAGATGATGAAACCAACTAGTTGACAAGTGAGAGTGGGGAGTCAGATGAAGTGTCTAGACGTCTACTCAATGTTTTGAGTGACTGGAGTAGGTGATGGGGGTTCACCTCAAAAGGGGGCGTGGCACTATAGCTAGATGTGAAAGGCAACCTATACAGCAGTGGATGTTGAATGTTTTAGAGGAAGATGATGTTTTGTCTCCCTGATCATATTCTTGAAAATGGAGGTCAAGTAAATACTCAAAATTTTGAAATGGATACAGAATATCATATAGGAAGATGATGATAATCATTTTCTTACACACATTTTCAGAACTGCTAGTTTTCTTTCTTCTTTTTAATGATATTTTTGGTTGTTTTTGTTTAAGATAAATTGCTTATGATAAGGTATTGTTTTTTCTCGATTGTTCCAGGATGATGAAGCTGGGTTATTGGAACAAGTCAAGTCTCAAGTTTGTGATAATGTGGCTTTGTATGCCCAGAAATATGATGAAGAGTTTTCAGCCCATTTACCAGCCTTTGTAACTGCTATATGGGGGCTCCTTGTCAGCACTGGACAGGAAGTTAAATATGATCTTGTTAGTATTATTTCATTCTTCTTTAGTCACATAAATGTGGATGGAGGCGTCCTGTGGTTCTCTTTCTTTTAAAAACAAACAATTTTTGCTCTCTTTTTAGAATTTGTTTGAGCTTTTGATTTTCTATTATGTGATGGTCCTTTATCAATTCCTTTGAGATGATTGATATTTACATATTTTTTGTCATAATATTCCCTTTTGAGCAGGTCTATTATAAAAGTGTCCCTTTGGGATGAAACATATAGTTTTTTCTTAAATTTTTTCTCCTGATTTACCTTTTGGTGTCAAGTAAGGATTATTATGTTTAATTTTTCCTCTTACATGAGAGATACTAAGCATCCTTACTGGTGGAAATGAATTTAAAAATTATATTTTAAGTATCCCATCTTTTGACACATTTCTATTTATCTTTCATAGCTGGTGAGCAATGCTATTCAGTTTCTAGCATCAGTAGCTGAGAGGCCGGCTTACAAGTCACTGTTTGGCAACACCGAAACATTGGCCAATATTTGCGAAAAAGTAATTGTGCCTAACATGCAGTTGAGAGGTAAGCTTTGAGTTCAGATTCTTTTCCACAATTGAGTTTATTTCATTGTAACAGTTTTGAATTAAGAAACCTATGGAGTTACACACTGGCAAGACTGTGCTGCTGTGTGGCAATCCTACAATATTATTATCATTAAACATTTTTCATTGACACACGTTTATACATGTTCCTACGATCTTTAGTGGTCATTTATTTACCTTTCTCATAAGAGGTTGAGACCGAAAATTGCTAGGTTTTCTCCTTTTTTGCGTTAGATTCATACTTTTGTATGCCTTTAATTTTTGCTATGATTTTTTCATATATATATAGTTATTACATATTCTTATTTGATGGTTTTATGCAGAGGCAGATGAAGAATTATTTGAAGACAATCCAGAAGAGTATATGAGGAGGGACATTGAGGGATCAGGTACAGAATTGTTCAATTTTATAGCTTTATATTTTTAACTTTTTCCTTTTCTTTGTGTGCCGTGTATTTATTTAAGATATTGTTATCACTGTTTTCTATAATTGTTAAATTGTATCTCCATTTAGATTTGTGTAAGCGCTAAATATATGATGCAGTCGTGGTTGAAACTGATATTATGGATTTTATTTCCTTCTCTTTGATATTATTAGAAAGATATTTTCCTCTATCTTACGTGCCTTTTTAAAGGTAGGTTTTGACCTTTCAGTTATAAGTTATATAGAATGTGTGCTACACTTGTTGAATGCAAATTTTGAATCCAATTTATTGAAAGGTCTGGGTACACTTCAATGACTGTCTTTAAGCTTTAAGGGTTCTTTGCTATTGTCTCTCTCAAAACCCATGGCTATTCAATAAGTGAGATGTGTTGTTTTACATGTTGGCATTGCGTTATGAAATGTTTATCTTTAAAAATATGCCAGATGTTGATACAAGGAGGAGAGCAGCATGTGATTTAGTTCAAGCCTTATCAAAGTCATTTGAGGGAACTGTCATTGAAAACTTTTCTCGATATGTGCAAGCTTTACTTGAGGTAACGCTGACAATATATGTAACATTGCAATGATTTTTTCCCTCTGTTGTACATATGTATAGTCTGTATTTTAAATGCCTTATTGAAGTCATTTATCCAGGTCATTAGAACAGACCCTAGTAAAAAGATTTTCCCAATTTTAAACTTTAGTTATTCATACTGCCTAATACCACTAAGCAATGTTGCGGCCAGCTCCATGTCCAGCATTGCTGAACAAAGAAGTGGGAAAACTTTGGATCAGACAGATAAGGCAAGCAGGTGGTGAGCCCACTGTTCCCGAACCTTGAATGGCACAACGAGCATCACATTTTTAAGTGTTGCCCAAGTTTGGCCATAACAATATTTACTGTTGCCATGGTGGCATTCCCCTTGACCATGAGAGAACAGCAGATTTTGTTTTAAAAATTTGATTTATTTATTTCTAACGTAGAAAACAACAATGTACCTGGAGTGAAACTCAAACCCACAACCATCGCTATGGAAGTCATCTTTCTTAACCACTCACTCGTTTATTATAATAAACTTCTTCTCCTCAATTATGATCATAGTTTAACAGATGTCTTTTATTTCATTTTTGAATTTAGGAATATGCTAAAAATCCACAACAGAATTGGAAAAACAAAGATTCTGCTATTTTCCTGGTAACTTCTTTGGCTGCCAAAGGTCAAACACAAAAGGTTGGTGTCACTGCACTCTGCAAGCATCTTTCACAGAAAGAACTAGTCACAAACAACCAAATTATTGCTCACATTCCTTCATATTGTGTATATTCTAATATTTTGCTAACCTATTTTCAAGACGTTTTTATTCATATTTCTAAGAAAATAACATATTATTTCATTGAAAGTCAAACACCCCTGATGCAATTGTGATTATGAATTCAGTAAGTGATTGCCATTTTGAGTTTAGGAACAAGATTTAAAACAATCAAACCATTGCTAACATTCAAATTGCTTCACTTGTTACTTACGAAAATAAGTTCAACGTGTTAATCTTGTTTTGTTTTGTCTATATCTCCCAGAAAGGGGTAACACAGACAAGTGAACTGGTTAACATCACAGAGTTTTATAATACACATATTCTCCCTGACCTGAAGTCGAATGATGGTAATTACCACTATTATTGTTATCACCATTCTTATTATTATTATGGTGCTATTTTTTATTATCATTAGTATACTTGTTGGGTTGTTTTTTTTTAACCCTTTGGTTTGCTAAGCCTATTTTGCTTTTTGAGTGTGTTGAGGAAAGATGGTAATTTTTGGGGGAAAAATCACTTCCAGGGTAGTTGTATGCAAGGACCAAGAATTCATTATTCATATATGTAAATTAGGTCACATGGCTTTGGCAGCCATCCTGAATAGCCAATTAATATTGTTTTTGATTAAATGGATGAATAAATATTGAAAAAATGAAGTTAAAATATTGAGTCATGCAAACACAAGTTTGGATCTCAAGTACAGGGTTCCCACCCTGTCTGGAAAAATCAGTCTTGAAAAAGACAAAGGTCTTGAATTTTAGAGTGAAATCAGGAAAAATTGATTTTTGAAGCAAAATACGCAGATTTTGACTTATTTTTTCTCTTTGGGAGTACGATTTTCGTGTTGAGACAGTCAGTGGAGACATTTCCAGTGATTAGAACTCATTTTCTGCGAAATCACAAATTTATCGGATGTGTTGGAACTCTTTTAGCAGCAGTGAAAAGAAACAGTATATTATTATTTGTTGACTCATGCGTACTGTAGTATAGTTGTATCGGATGATTTACAGTACAATTTTTGTTTAAACGCTACTATCTATATTATCTGTTCGGTATATAAGAATCGAAAGTAATTCTGTCATTGTTCTCAAAGATTTCACTCCATCTCTGCTACTTCAGCTTCCCGTTTACGACTTGTTTAGTGCCTAGCTAGACAAGTCAAGATCGTGATTGAATTTTTAATTCGAATCTAGTATTTTGAAATTAATCTATTCATTTAGTCACTTGGTCTGATGTCAACGGCAATGGTTTTTAAAAATCCGGTGCTCGCCTGTATCTAATCTGCTGTTACGAACATCGACTCGCTGCATTCTAGAGCTCGAGTTCTACTTTCGTTTTCTCTTTAGTCTTTAGTGATCTGGTTTGTCTGAGAGTAAATCATGGGTTTTGATTAGAAATGGTCTTTATTATCTTATTACAAGTGGTAAACCAGTATGTGTTAGAATATTCTTAAGTATGAGACAGGCTGGACCACAAATAAAACCATTAAAAATAACCTAACCCCAACACATTTTAAATTGTAACCTTAAGTAGTGGGGATGAGGTTATGACAATGTATATGGTCTGGCAAAACAATTCAGAAAATATATTTTATAGCAGGCAAATTGAAATAAGTCACTATAATTTCATGTCATATAATGATAATACATACGAAATCGCTGTGGTAGTAAAACTTGGAAAATTCATGCATTAAGTTGGTCTTTAATTTTTTTCACAAGTCTTTAATTTTTGCATGAAATTTGAGTGGGAACCCTGGCGTAGTACTACCATCGTTCACAGGCTCAATGAACAATCGTAGCCGTTCCCTACTACTTCCCGTCTCTGGTTGATCCATCATTTACCACACCCACTCAGGGTCTGGTTCCCAAAGTACCATGCCCCCTTCTTGGTGGCAGCATTGTCAACACTTGATGTCAGCCTATTGTTAATGACATCACTAGAGACCCCCGGACCCCGAATCCATGCTAAAATCATCAGTATCAGCGAAATATTCCTCGGCAGAGTCAAGTAATGACTATCAACTGAATTCTCATCAGCAAAATCTGTAGTCAATGTAAACAAATCGGTCCCTATGTGCATGTGCCTTCATCAATATATTTACTTTATTGTTTGATAGTGGCTAGTGACTTTCATATAAGTCCTTGGAGTCAACCAAATTAATTTTTTGAATTTCTTTTAGTTGCATCCATACCCATTTTGAAAGCAGATGTCATCAAATACCTCATGGTCTTCAGAAATCAGGTGAGTTAAACACTTTCATGATAATTTGTCTCTGATATTGTAATAAAGACATTTTGATGCATATAAAATTATGAGCAGCAGAATTAGCATTGTTTTAATGCTGTCTTCAGTTTTAACATTACTATGTTTGATTCGTGACATGAATAAGTTTCATACTTGGAAATCTTAAAGTCTCAGAATTTGTTACAATGGTAATTTTGTTGTTGAAAAATACACTGACTGAATGATTTGTTATAAAATTCATGTTGCAGTGTGTCACACAGTAAACCAGTTAATTCTGATATTTTACAGTTCGAGTAAAAGTTCTGAAGTTGTTTGTGTTACACCCTTTATAACACTGGAATGATTGTGTTAAAAATGGTTTAGAATAAGAGTTGAAGGTTCCTCATGAATCTCCAGGGCATAGCCATGGGAGTTTAGAGAGAAAAAATATTGCACAAGTTACTACACTTGACTTTGAAAGATCTGTGAATGGTTTGTTTTAACATGTATCTTGTCTTCTTGGGGACCCCAGGAAAAATTTAGAAAAATACTGAGAACTTTTCTATGAATGTAATCTTTTTATTTCTAGTTTCCACCAGCGGTAATTCAAGCAGCTGTGCCAGATCTCATACGTTTCCTGAGGGCACAACCAGTTGTTATACATACTTACGCTGCTCACGCCCTGGAGAGATTGTTCATGGTCAGACACAACAATGTTCCTGCGTGAGTTGACATAGATAATATTATTTCTTTGTTAAACCATCTCTGGGAGGTTGAAACTTTTAAAAAATAAAATTTTAAGGCTTATAAGAAAGTTTTTGTTGTATTGTAGCATTCATGTAAATGCAAAGTTTGGGCAACTTGAAGAGTGAGATTATCAATGTAATGGAGGGCTATGTGACTCAGAGGTGTCGCATTTGCTCAGAGGTCAGAGGGGTCCGGGTTCAAAACTTGCCAGTAGCAATACTCGCAGTGTCCTTGAGCAAGACACTTCATCTTATTCACAGAGTGCTGCACTGTGATGACCCATCAATGGCGTGTACATGAGGGGCACATGTAACTTTGTAATGTTGTATTGATGTATGATTATGTATTGAAATGTACTATTATTATGAAATGTGATTGATTATTTATGTTTTCACCTTTGTAATGTACAAATTTCCTTAAAAGAACAAACAAAAGTTGATTTTTTAAAGCACATTTTGTTACAGTTACAGGGATTACAAAGTGAAGTCTTACATCTAGAAAATGTCACTTATGTTGAGTTTTAGAAATTCTCTTCTCCTTTGATCATTAATTTCTTGTAATATTTTTTTGTGAATTTTGATGGAACAGAATTACATGCGAGATGGTTCAACCGATGGCTGGCCAGCTAATGACAAACCTGTTTCATGCAATGGAAATGCCAGGCTCTACAGAGAATGAATACATTATGAAGGGTAATTGAACCATGCTGCAGGGGTTTTTTTTCTTTCTATGTGTCATGATCTTAGTTCAAATTTTATGTTAGATTCTTTGTAGAGAATAATCATCTGATTAATTGGGGCTTTACTCTGAATTTTGGCGAAGATTAAGTTACTAATTACTGTATTACTAGTTGAGAATAGAGGGTTTCAGAAAATGGAATATTTTTATTCCTGTCAACTATCTGCATTAATACTGTTACTTCTTTAATGCATGATTTTGAAAGAATGTGTTTTCATTTTAAATGAGATCAATGAGCAGTTGCCAAAACCTGGGACAACTAGTTGGGGTTTGAGGTAGATTTACTAAAGTGTTTGAATTGACTTCATTTTTTAAATGAATATCAAGAACGGTCTACAGCAGGCATGTCAAATTGAGGGTATTTGTACATAACAATGAACTGTCTACAGCAGGCATGTCAAATTAAGGGTACTTGTACATAAATGATGAACTGTCTACAGCAGGCATGTCAAATTGAGGGTACTTGTACATAATGATGAACTGTCTACAGCAGGCATGTCACATTGAGGGTACTTGTACATAACGATGAACTGTCTACAGCAGGCATGTCAAATTGAGGGTACTTGTACATAACGATGAACTGTCTACAGCAGGCATGTCAAATTAAGGGTACTTGTACATAACAATGACAACATTATGTAACCCAATCAAAGATTTTAAAACTGCTTGAAGTTTATCTTCTCATTTCCTATGAAAAGTGTCTACTCAACGACCATACTGAATATGATTTTAACACATTCAGAAGTTTTTGAGAAAAGGTAAATATGGATAAAATGTTATCATTGTTATCTACAAGTAGAACCCATCCTGGAAAATGTATGTGTCAACCCGAAAAATGCAGAATGATGTTGCTCACAATGTGAGTTGACATCAATAAGAGAGTTTAATCATTTGTAAATGCAATTTGACAAATGCAAGTCATATCCATTGCTTTACAGAAGAAATTGTTATACTTGTACGTAACGATAACAACAAAAAATGCCTAAAATCCTTATAATATGAGTTTGGGACAAACAATTTTACAAAGTGTCAAGTATAGACTCTATAACTAGGATAGGGTATTAGAGAAATTTAAATGATACAACAGATTGTTGTTTTTTTGGGGGGTGTTTTTTTTATCCAAACCACATTATACCCAAAAGGAATATTGTGGCCAGCTCCATGTCCAGCATTACTGAACACAGAACTGGAAAAACTCTGGATCTGGTATATAAGGCAAGCAGGTGATCAGCCAACTTTACCCTGAATCTTGAATGGCACAATGAGCATCATATTTTTACTGGTACACTACAATGACAACACTCGAAGAAAAAAACCTGTCTGTGGCTCTTCCAGTCAACACAGAACTGTAAAAAAAAAAAGTTAAAAAGAACACAGTGATTTGGGAAAAAAGCATAATGTGTCATTGTATGTGATGTCGTAACAGAAACCTTGTACGTCATATTTTAAAAACGATGACAACATTCACAACTTATGTTTTCGCATGTCAGCCATTTCTTCCTCCGAGAAACTGAAATCACTTCATGCTCATTCCGATAACTTTGACATGCGCAGTGATCAAAATTGTATACTAGTTCACAGTTTCTCATCTGTCATGGAATGATGACATTATCTTCCAAAATAGTGAACCAATCATTCTATCTCTTTTAATGCACCAAGTCTCGACATCTCGAACATGCGCGAACATTGAATCTATTAATCGAGATTTAATGCATTGAGTATTGAGAGTACTCAGTGGTGGTTTTCTGTAGAAATGACGACATAACTGACGTACAAGAAATCCAATTTTAAGCGATCAAATACAAAAACAGCAACCAACTTATGAACAACTACACTTAGTGCTTGCAGTAACCACACAATACCCACGCAGTGGCATGTTTGTGATGTAATTTCAGACATTCAATTAGCAGAACTAGGAGTAGAAAAGATATGTGTCGCCTGCAGTCTTTTTTTTAACAAGGAACGGTGCATTGCTTTCCATCTTACAATAAAATGCTTCCCCTAAATTCTGGTTTAAAAACTGCTCATAGTGTTTCATCGTTCTCTTTTACACCACTCTTCAAAAGAAGAGAAACAGAAATTGTCATTAGATAGGTTGTAGCAATTTTATGTTAACTGCTGCATTTTGTCCCATGTTTTGGCAACTGCTTCAATATCAGGTTACGTTTGTGTCTTATCTTTGTGATATTTTGTGTTTGATAGCTGTGATGAGGACAATGTCTTTGCTTCATGACCACGTTTTACCTATGGTACCTGACCTGCTCCGCAGCCTGAAGAACAAACTACTCCTGGTCAGCAAGGTGGGTTAATGAAGTTGATTTATGAAATATAGTCATACAGTAGACTACGTTTAAAAGAATGCTGTGGATCCAAAATCTGTTTAGGTTTAAATGATGTTTTGGTTTACCGCAAGTGCACAAAGGAGGAAAAACCTCTATCAGGGATATTATTGTTTATTCGGTTTATTCCTTATTTTGGGTTTAGCCATTTTCATTTTAGCCATGGTTCACTGTATTATGGTTTTGATAGGGTATGTTTTCATGGAAAGTTAGATGGATTTATTGATCTGGCCATATCACTTTGTTTTGAAGGCAATTGAAATGTAATTTTGAGGGTGATTGTTCATCCTGCAGGACTGCCACTCTTCTGTGGATCCATTGTCTTTTTTATTGATTAAAGAATGACTAGTGGATTTGGCTGTAACCGAACCTGTTGGATTCATGACCTGCTGTCCTTTAACCTGTCCCCATGGACAAGTCCAACTTTCTCAGGTCATCTCTAAGAGGTCATCTCTAAGTCTCTTTTTGAAACATTGTGGGAACTTAAAGATTTGACTTAAATTTCCAAAGCAGTTTTGAGAAATATGAAAGGTCGAGAGCATAAATCCTTATCTATAGGGTTTAAACTTTAGACCTGAATTCAGGTACAAATATGTCATCCACACAACCATAGACAGTTCCCACACCAACTCATTTTGAAAACTCACTTTCACAAATAGTAAAGTTTTAACTCACTCACAACTGGCCATTTTTGGATTGCGAAGCCGTTTAATTTTTATCAAAGGAAACTTTTTTTATGAACCATTTTTTGTCACAAAAACATGATAAATTACAAACTGATACAACCAAGATTGATTATAAACAGGTTTAACTGTAAAAAAAACGTGACAAAACATCTTTTTAAATGTAAATTCGTCACTGTCACTGTCAAAGTTGTTGATGTCTAGACGACTAGATGTTGATGTCATGTTTCGAGTGCTCGTGGAAGGATTATTGATTCTTTGTGCATCACCTAAGGCATAGATATTCCCATTACAATGTGTAGCATGTGATTGAAATGTTTTGACACTGAATGTGAACGTTGATTGGGGCTAGAGAGCCTCTATCTTCATCATTGTGGCTCGCTAAGCTAGACCAAGAACAGGGTGTCATTTCATCTTCACGATCGGTCATATTGGGAGTTAAATCCCCTTTCTAGTTTGGTCAGAATCACTATCATCTTCATTTGACTCATCTAGAACTGATCCAAGGGGCTGTACATGGGTCTAAAACATCGAAACTGTTACGATTTTGGCGTTTTCGATTCGACATGATCGCTCACTACACGATGTTTGTAAACAGGAAAACAGCGTAAAACAATGTCTGTTACTTCGGGTCAAAAGAGTTACTACTATCATAAAAGGGAAATATACCAATTAATTTGATTCTTTTTGCAAGGGGTAATAAAATGTTTAAAAGTTTCAAGGCGATGACGCGGCAGTGTGTTGAGAAAACAAAGTGTAAAGTAACACGGTCGTCGGATCCGGTAATCAGTGGCTTATCAGTCTGTCGGATTTGGTAGTGAGTGACGAAGAAATGAATTGTACTCTCTCATGTAGCATAATATTATCTATTTTTCAGAATCCAAGTAAACCTCACTTCAACCATTACCTCTTTGAATGCTTATGCGTTTCAATTCGAGCAGCTTGTAAAAATCATCCAGAGGCTGTGACAACATTTGAGGAAGCTTTGTTTCAACCGTTCACAGATATTTTGCAACAGGATGTTCAAGGTTAGACTATCATAGAGTGTAATCTTTTGTATCTATGTATGGTTGTCAGTAATGTCAGTTTCTATCAGGTCACTGTCAGTTTATAATTTGCTATGCTTTATGGAATGCATATTTTTTTTTAGAAAGTCTTCATATTCAAGAAAGGAGGATAAAATCTAACCATGCCTTGAAATGATAATATGAGGTCATAAATTGTATGTACTGTACAAATCTCAATAATTTAAAGCACGTTTTTTAAATTATTAATGTAATGTGGAATTATCTATTTTTTTCCATGAACATAATTCATATCTTTTTAAACATTTCTATTTCAGAATTCATCCCCTACGTATTTCAAATTCTGTCAATACTCATTGACCAATACAATGGGAAAGTTCCAGACACGTACATGAGTATGTTTCAGCATTTGCTGGCCCCTGTTCTGTGGGAGAGACCTGGAAATATTCCCCCTTTAGTACGACTTATCCAAGCGTACATTCACAGAGGGTCTGACCAAATTGGAGCAGAACAACTGGTAAAATATGTTTAAAGATCCATTATGCAAATTAATTACAGACCAAAATATGATGGTTTTTATTGTCTGAGGGCATAGTTTGCTAACAAAGCCTCTGTTTCCCCCTATTCTTGAATGGGGGCTTGAATTATAAATGAAGATGAAATTCAAATCTTTGTACCTTGCTTATACTAATACAAATCACCTGGGACAATGATGAGGGAATTAATAAATTGTCACAATATATAAAAATATATTTCCCCAAAAATGTCTTCTGCTCTACCCTTTAAGAAAAGATTCAATAATGAATATCACCGTTGTTCTTTTTTACAGAATGGTTTGCTTGGGGTGTTCCAGAAATTGATTGCCTCTAAAACTCATGACCATGAAGGATTTTATCTCCTGAATTTCATTGTGGAATTCATGCCCAAGTAAAAAAAATCCCCCTCTTTTTCATTGTTGTTTTGCTTTGACTTGTTTCATTTACTTTAATTTCATGTAAAGAAAGACTAAGCTTTTAAATTTGTTATAAAATGGAAATGACTTCTTTCTTAGCATAAAGATATCAAGTGATCAGGCAGCTTTGGTTCTAATTTTTACTTTCTGTGTGATTTACCCCACTTAAAGCAGTCTTTAATTTTTTTAAATCATTATTTAATTTACAATGTTAATGACTGAGGTTTCAGATTTTGAATGAAAAATTCAATCTTTACTGTTTTGATATTTATTTGAAAAAAAATATATAGTAAAAAATGTTTTCATTGTTCACAACCTTTTCATTTCTCAGATCAACAGTGGAGCAATATGTTAAGCAAATCTTCCTTCTGCTGTTTCAGCGTCTCACCAATTCTAAAACAACAAAATATATTAAGAGTAAGTTATTAGTTTCCCTTGTGTCTTTTATTGTTCGTTATGTAGTTTCATCTCTTTATATTTGTCAAATGTTTTGACATTTGATTTTTTGTTTACATTTATATCACAGTGGGTTGATCACCTGCTTGGCTAACTATCTTGATCCAGAGAAATCCAGACTCATTGTGCTGGCCCTACACTGTAATGGTAAAAGGGAATTGGATAAGAAGAAGAAGTTTACATTTATGGATAAGGGTATTCACAGTCAAAACCATTTATATCAGGCCCAGATGTAACAGATACGGCTATAACAGGATTTTTTTTAATCCACATTTTTTTCTTCCTTATTATCTTTAGTAAAATATATTCGCTATAACAGGGCCCCATGAGAACTGAACCTGTTCATATCCCGGATACAGAGACAAAGTCAAGTACCAAAAAAGGCTGTGCATTTAGCATTACATGCGAAGACACAGTGAAAGAAATGCACACTAGGGAGGCTAGCACGACCGATGTTATTGCTATCACTATTAGTCTGATATAACAGGGGCAGATGTTATTACTATCACTATTGGTCTGATATAACAGGGGCCGATGTTATTACTATTACATCATAACAGAGATTTTGCTCTGATCCCAAACTTTCTGATATATCATGTTTCTACTGTAGTATTTCCTCCCTTTTCAACAGCATTATAAACCTTCTGCATAAATCTTCATTTCAGGCCTTCTTGTTTTTTTCTGTCTTTATACCATCAAGTTTAGCGGTGATTCATTGATTGAAATAGTGGATGGGATACAGCCCAAGTAAGTACTGCTTTTGAAGGTCATTTCAATCTTTGAACTTTGGTGCCAGATAAAGTGATTTCATGTGATTTCAGAATACTTTAGGTGCTGTAGTTGGATATGTAAATACTGGATGACTACAGTGGAAGTAGGATTCAACGAGGTCATCGGGACTGATGCTTCATTCTCGTATGTTAAATGCGAAGTCAGCAAGGAACTTTGAAAGACAAGGAAAACAGGAACTAGAATAACATAATATCCGTAGTTTTCTCCCTTGATGTCGTAAAATGATATAATTTCTGGGTTTTTTAACTTGTTAAAGATATATGGTGAAAGCAGTATTGTACTCTTTCAATACACTGTTACTGACTTGCACGACCTCGTTGTAGGCGATTTTACCTGTGCTCGTTAAGGAGGCAAAAACAGGGATTTGTATTTTGCCTTGTTGGAGCCAACTTATCATTGAGTGTGACCTCTGTGGATCCGGTGGCCACTGTAGTTACTTTCCAGTGTCTTTGATGTATTGACATTTATTTATTGGTGGAAATAGAAATTGTAATTGAACAGAGCTAAACACCGCACTACTCTGCTACTGCTGCCATTTCTACTTCTACCACGACTGGTACTACCACAGGGGCATCCCTAGCGCAGTGGTAAAGTCACTTGCCTCTGGATTCAGGATTTTTTTCTTCGAACTTTTCAGAGTTTTTTGTGGCTCTGCCCTGTAGAATCTTCTCAAGCTCTGTTGAATTGCCTTTGATCTGACCTTTCTGTGTTAGAATGGCGTAAAACTTTATAATTTTTTTGGTACTACTGCGGCTGCTACCACTAGTTCTGAGCCCATATTGCTAGGTTTTGATGGGAAATATGGATAACATAATAAAACAATGGATAGGCTTTTAGATAGTTATCACAAGTTAAAATTGTCAATATTGGATTCAAATTTTGAGTGAAATAAGGGTGAAAACCATAGCGTGTCTGTTCTTTTTGGGTTTTTTGGCCATTTATTTATATATATATGATTT
Organism: Tritonia tetraquetra; assembly: GCA_030265355.1. Classification (NCBI taxonomy): domain Eukaryota; kingdom Metazoa; phylum Mollusca; class Gastropoda; order Nudibranchia; family Tritoniidae; genus Tritonia; species Tritonia tetraquetra. The sequence goes on from JARBEQ010263719.1 coordinate 15,316, forward strand.
TTGTGTCCTCAGAATGTTTGCCATGGTAGTAGAAAGGTTGTTTCTACAAGATCTTCAGAAAGTGTCTGGACACACCTCAAGGAAAATCTGTGCAGTTGGCGTCACCAAACTTCTTACTGAATCACCTGCAATGATTTCAGGAAATTACTCATCTTTATGGTGAAAAAGCTTTTACAATTGTTTCATTCATTCAATTCTTTTTAAATTTGTTTTTCTTAATTGAATATACATGTATGGTTTATTCTTAAGAGCCTTCATGCTCAGTAGGCAAGGACTGTTTCAGTACTGTGAAGGGGACTAGTAACAAATTGTCACTGAATAGGACAGGTGTCTCAGTTAAGAACTGGTAATATCTGGATCAAGTGAGACATTCAAAAGTAAATTTCTTGCCCAAGAAAAGAACAAAGTGTTACTCAGACCCACAACTGGCCTCCGCATTAGCTCTGAATAAACATATTGAAACCAACCACCTTACTGATTCCCACTTGCATCAATATGAGAAGTAATGTAAAGTGATTTATTTAAAGCTGGCAGTCAAATTCGTCATATGATGAACCATTGTAGTATCCAGATAATACGACTTGGTGATCTTTGACTTAGATAACATGTTTCGTTTTATTTATATATGTACTGGTATTTATTAGAACTTTCCTGTAATGGATGTTTTAATGAATTTGTATTTCTCTTTTTATCAGGTCTCGGCTTCTTCAGGCCCTGATAGGACTGTTTGAGTTACCTGAGGATGAATCAGTTCCTGATGATGAGCATTTCATTGAGATTGAAGATACACCAGGTATTTAACTGTTTCACATTTCATTTCGTTGTGAAAATATTTTTTTTCACCTTCTTTTGGGTCAAACAATAAAACTTTTATGAGACAGCAGAAAGAGCCGTCTTGAGAAATTTCATTCATTGTCAAGGGCAATTGTGCGTTGGTCTAGTAATTGATTTGGATTATATAATGCAATGATTAGTAGTATTTTTCAGTATTTGAATAATATAATTTTTTGTGAGAAATATTGATACATTTATTAATCCTCTTAATCTTTTGAGAACTATTTAAAATAAATATTCTGGATTTTTAAAAATTCAGACATCACTATCACAAGAGCTGTTTTTAAAATGAAATATAGCAATGTAGCGTTTAGTTTCAACATGGGCTATGTAACTATCATTAACATGTTTCCAGCATGATAATATATGCTCTCACTATGTTACTAAACATTTGGCTCCCCATACAGAAAGTTGTCATGAGTATGTTATGTGCTTACAAAATTAGATTTTCTATCATTTCTGTTCCTGCATTGAAATACAGTATTCAAATTCTCACGCTCTGAAAGAAAACGTTTTCAAACAGATAAATTTAGATTTCTGAATAACTGTAGATTTGAAATTTCACATCATTATGAATTAGTATCAGATGATTGTCTTCTAACATTGGCATAACTATGCCAGAATATCAATTGCAAAAGTATTGACTAAAAACACTTATCAGGAGAACAAAAGTAAACATCTCACATTGATGTTTGTCACAAAATTTATTGGGCTTAACTAGTTGCACATGAAAACTGAAATGTTCTTACAATGTGATTCAGATGTGATTAAAATGATATTCAGTTTGAGTTTTATTTAATTTTCATATTTGTTGGTTAGGAGGAAAAAATTACTGTCTCTGTTGCTTAATTGTTTCCACTGTAATGAGCTAGATTACACTGATACGCTGATATTTACAGAATTCCTCTTTAAGGGGTGATATATACTCTATTTACTCTTTTTTGTCTCTTTCAGGTTACCAGACTGCTTATTCACAACTTGCTTTTGCTGGGAAGAAAGAACATGATCCTTTGGAAGGGTTTTCTGAGAATCCTAAAATAAACTTGGTCAAGAGTTTAGAAAAGTTGTCAACAAAATACCCTGGAATGGTAAATATTAAATTTTACTACTTATACTTATAGTTACAGTGTTATGAACAGTGTTATGAACAGTGTTATGAACAATGCCAGTTCTATAAACGTTTCCAAACATTTCCAAATTCTTTTTTTTTAAATATATAACTGGTTGAATGTGTGTTCATCATGCAATGTTTTTATTTGTAAAATCTCATTAAAGTTTTAAGAAAGGTATTCACCTAGTGAGGCAACATGATGTGAACAATGGTTCATTCTGCCTTTTAGCTTTTTTAGGTGGATTAGTCCAGGCACTAGCTCATTCCTTCCCTGAAGGCTGGGACAAATCTCAGGCTGGTCCCTACACAAGGGAAATGACTCTGGACTACATTTTTAAAAAATGATTATTTAAGCCCATAAAATAAAGATAAACTACACAAAACTGTAACCATGATGTAGAAAAATGAATGAACTTTCCAAAAACATAGTTTTAATGGGTTGCTAAAAGTTTGTATAAGAAAAAAGACTTCCAAAAATTCCTCATTTCACTGGGTTGTTTTTTTTGTCTTTTCCCTATCATTTTTTTCACCCTCCAAACTGTCTTTTGCACTACCTAGACCATTTTTATCGCCCATTACTAATAATGACCAAAAAAAAACATTTTCGTCTTCTTACAACTCCTTTTAAATTTTAAAATTCATAAATTAAGACGAACATTTCGCGCTATAGAACGAAACCGAAACCAGATAAAAATATATTTTTCGGTGAATTAAAGGAGTGTTTCTGGGAATTCAAGCAAGCAAACTTATGTGTCTATAGAGTGCCGTTTACTGGTCAGGTAAAACAATTGATGCTTTTATCGCATTAAGCCGCTAGAGCGCACAGCTCTCATCTCTGGTTAGGTGGATTAGCCTGGTCAGTAGAGTGTGCATTTTTAGGCGGCGGTTTGATCCCCACGGTTGACTAATCCCCTGGGGTTTATACCTGGGCCCTCTGTTCACCGACGGGGGTAAAGCTCCCCCCGTGGTGGGTGCCACCCATGGACTGCATGTCTTTCCTAGTGGTTTATGGGTGGCATCTAGTTACCTTTGATTGGTTTGGAGCCTTGTGGCGGGCGCTGAAATGACCTACCTGTGTCTAAAACAGCAAAAAACAAATCACTTTTTGCTTACTTATTGTGGTTTGTTCAAATGGTATGACTGACAGCTAAATAATGTTTTGGTTCAAATATGTTTGCAATTTTATTTAACCATTCCTGTTACCAAAAAGGGCTATGCCATAGGACATCAATATAATGAATCATATATGTGACAAAAGAAACAGCATTGTTTGCTACCGGTTTATCATTTTGATAGATGAATTGGTCATTACATTGCTGGAATGATGGTGCATGTGTTATCTTGGATGATATATTATGTTTTTCTAAATTGTGAAAGCTAAAAGAATAAAAATTCTTGTCAAATTTCAATGGATCCATTTTGATCCCTCCCCAGAGGATAGTGCTGTGTACGTGACATACATATCATAGCATGGGGAGGTAGTAGCTTCCCAAGATTATAGATTATGGATTGTGTTTGAGAACTACTATTAGTTTTTTTTAAAAGATTGGCTGTGTCAAAGTCATTGGCATATTTATTCACATACCACCATACTCATTTTTTGCCTGTCTGATCTATCCTTTCATGAAACTTGAAAATAAACATGCTAGGCAGTGTTTACTTAAGTCAGTAGGTGCATGTTTGGAATTCTAAATTCTAGATCAGCTTATATTATATCCAAAATCTTTAGTGGTAGAATTAATCAAGATTAGCAAGTTGTACTTAAAGTTTTTACTGTTGCCTTTGAATTACAGTAGAATTACCTTAAACCGAAAGAAGTTAAACCGAAAAATACCATGAACCGCAAAGAAATTGATAAATTGTACGAG
>JARBEQ010263720.1:0-10298 GCA_030265355.1 Tritonia tetraquetra
ACTACTTATATGGTATGTCTTTGGCCGTGTGAAAAAAAAGTTCAGTCTTTTTCTTCATCAGCCATTTACAGGTCTGTTACACACAAACAATCAGAAAATAGGCGGTTTGGGGTTTCTTTGTTTTACAATCCATGTTTGTGAGTGTCAGAGGGGGTCTGGTATTGTTTCATAAATGATTTTAAGAATGGTTGCAAACCAGAAAATGCATGACAAGGTGTGGTGGAGTGTGTCGTTTAGGTTTCGTCCCCTAAAACAGTCAAGGAATGGACGTCTCTACCCTATGGCTCCCCACCTCATCCCTGTCCACTCTTTTGTTTGTTGGTTGAGCTGTGCTGTCGTTTAAGTTAGCTTTTTATCGCTTTTATATTATTTAGATGATAGCAGACAAAAAAATATATTTTGTGTAATGACGCAAAGTGAAAAAATTGCATTATCATTCACACGCCATGGCCGTAGCAATTTATTTTGCCATTTTTTCCCATTATTATTGCTAGTTAGGGAGGTCTTCAATGGGTATTGGATTCAGTTGCACGGGTGGGCAATAGAAATAAATAAGAATATCGTTTATCCAAATAATTTCTGGGTCTTGATGATAATCATTTTAGCACGCATTAAAACAGACGATTTTATAAATAAATCAGATCAAAACCTGATACTGACACTAACACAGTCAGCAGTTCAACAAAATTTCAAAATCAACTTGGGTTTTATGGACAACATAGACACAAGACAGTACGTGAAAACGGAAACGTGTGCTCACTAGGATTGGAACGACCGTGAATTATGAATACATTGAATTTGAATAGAATATTTCGAGTTTCGAGACAAAGACAGACACATGACACAGGTAATATTCATTAGTCGAGTATTGGAAATAGGAATCGTGCCATGGCATAGGTAGTTATTTTCCTTTATGTTCTTTGAATAACAGTGAAAGCGTCGATACATGAATTACAATTATTGACATTGTGCCGATACATGCACAAGGTCACGCGTATGCGCACAAAACCAGCAGCCTATATATTGTACAGTAGGGGGGTTTTGCTTACATAGGGTGCTGGCAGCTTATATATAAACACTTCCTTAAATTCATGTCAACAATTTTAACCATTAGATTAAGACATAGTAGGCCTATACTCTTTGTGTTAAAATGACAATTGAATATCAACTTTAAAAAAGATAGATAGTTGACATATTTTGTTCTTGTACTACAAGATTGAATTCCGAATGACTTGCACGCTAATTTGAATTAAAATTTTTTAGTAGATTCATTCTCATGATGATATGACAGCAACAGTGTTTTTGTCTTATGATTCATTTTTGTCTCTATGATCTCTATCTTAATATTTAGGGCCTCCTCTATGACTAGGTAGCGAAGTGATTAAGACAGCAGACTTCCATGGAGAGGGTTGTGGGTTCGAGCCCTGCTTCATGCTCTTCATTTTTCCCGTCTTTAGCTTAAGCCAAGAAACTTTAGTCAGATTGTTATAGTCAGCCCAGGTACCAATTCCCATCTCCTGTCAGCATCCTACTACTGAAACCGGGTTACGCTCCAGCCACATGATCCCTTGGGGATTTACTCCAAATCTTTTGATACAATGAGTGCATGCACATACATCCTGATTTGAATATATGAATACAAATAATCCTAGAAAGACAGCCTTACAGGTGGTGATAGATATAAATAAACTTGGTGTTTTCTTTTTTTATTAATCTAGTGAGCTGAAGCGCAGACTGAAAGCTGGAAAGCAAGCTCAAAAGAAGGTCGAGAGAATGGCAGAGCTTGAGGCTCAAGGAAAGGTCCCTGCAGCGTCCAAAGACAAAGCGCAAGAAGATGAAGATATAGACCCTACTGTGAGTTCATGGTTCATTTCATATGTTACAAAGAATAAGATGTTGTTTGGCAGAGGTGTGTGGCCAGTGTCTCCGATAATAGAAGCAACGATTGTAAATAATAATGAATATTTGTATAGCGCCTAATTCCATATATAGTACAACTCAAGTAGTTTTACCAAGGTCAAAAGGAGAGTGATGTCCCTTTGTTTGCTTATATAACGGCCTCGGTTGTAACAGGAATTTGGATATAAGTATGTCTCCTAATGATGTTATTGTAAAGTGCATAGAGCATGACCTAGTCATGAATCATGCGCTATAGAAATGCTATGTATTATTATTATTATTTATTATATAACAGTGACAAATCAAATACTTATCATTTAGTGATTTAGTTTGTATAGACTAGAGTTCTTGCCTTTGTTTAGTGTTGATCTTTTTGGTCTGTCTGCAGGAATACTTCAAGATGAGGTCGAAGGCCGTGGCCAATATGAAGCAGGCAGGGGACAGTCCCTATCCACACAAGTTCCACGTGGAAATGTCTCTGCACAGTTTTATCGAGAAATTCAGTGACATGGAGGTGGGAGCCATACAGGAGGACAAGAAGGTTACCATTGCTGGTGAGAGTGGTTTCCCTTGAAAGGGGGTTTTAGGATTAAGTGGCACTTTTTTTTCTTCTTTTTTTTTTTTGTCTGGGGTGCACGTTAATGGCACATGAAACAGCACGGTCGTTTTCCCACAGAAGGGTGAATAACTCTAAGCCATTGTTCAGTCTTAATCGTCCTTCTTGATGTAAACGACAAGCACTATATGACGGTACCAAGTAAGTCTAGCAGTAGCGGTTGTTTTACTACCATCAAATGTGTTCAATACAAATGTACCTTGTGACATATAATTTGTTTGAACAACACGCTGTTTTTGTTTTATATATAAATGATGGAATTTAGTTTAGTTGACAATCGGATGTCTTGGGGCAGAGTATCATTTGTCAATGAAATGTGTGGTGGCAGGAAAACCAGGAATAAGTCACCAAAATTGATAATTGTGTTTTCATTTGCTTAATGAATGTCCTACCATTTCAAAGGAAATTTTGCTTTTGACTGGAAGATTCCATCTTAAGTTTTGAGAAAATAGAATTTATAGCTAGAAGATAATCTCAGAAAAATTGACTTCAATTAAAGAGGATTTTCTCAAAACCAAGCCAGTGTGAGCTACTTTATTCCTGGGTTTCCCATGCCATGCCACACAAATGGAATCGGTGCTATGAATTGATCGATTTTCAGATAAGCCGGTGAAAGAGTCATGTTGTTTGTTGTAGTTATTGTCATTGTTATTAATGTTACTGTTTTTACAAGAGTAACATATTTTATAACACAGGGTTAGCAATACTGTATTAATTGTTGTAGTGTTTGACCACAAAGACCTTTTTCTCATCATCTAGGTCGTATCCATGCCAAGAGACCATCAGGTGCAAAGTTGAATTTCTACGATTTGAGAGGAGAGTCCGTCAAGATACAAGTCATGGCCAATGCTAAGTAAGATTCTTGTCTGTATTTATTTAATGGTGTTATTATTGATTAGTTTGTCTTTAAAGATATATAGTTTATTTTCATGAGTTTTCATGGCTCTGCCCTGTCGATTCGTTCAAAATCTTCTTCACAAAAAATGTTCTAACATTTGGGAATTTGTCACCATAGGCCAGTTTGATGGCGTGATTGATTGAAAATGCACCTCTTATGTTGATGAATTCCTGTTGGTGTCCGATGGGATCCGAGGACTTGCTGTATACTGATGAATTTGTTTTGTTTCCAATGCCAGGTATTATGAGAGTCCGAAGGCGTACGAGGAGATGGTTGAAAAGCTCAAGAGGGGAGACGTGATTGGAATCCATGGAATGCCAGGTTTGACCTGTTTGATTTCTTCTCACACCCCTGGCAACACTTTAAGGTCATAGCAAAGTTAAGGCGGGACATAAAACGTATAGTCCGTCTCCGATAGGACTTGGTTCCATATATAGAATCCAGAGGGTCAGAGCCATGAAACTCTAAAGTGCGAAGGAAAAAATATCCCAACGTCGCCACCGGGATTCAAACCAAGTACCTTCTGCTCACGAATCTTCTCAAGTTCTTTAGAACCGCCTTTGATATGACCTTTGGTATGACCTTGATGTGTTGAAAAGGGCCTAAAACAAACAAGTTTAGAACCTTTTTTAGGTTGGTGTTTGTTTGAACCCCATAAACACTGTAGATGTTGTGGCACCCCATAAACACTGTAGCTGTCGGGGCACCCCATAAACAGTGTAGCTGTTGGGGAACCCCATAAACACTGTAGATGTTGTGGCACCCCATAAACACTGTAGCTGTTGGGGAACCCCATAAACAGTGTAGCTGTTGGGGAACCCAATGAACACTGTAGATGTTGTGGCACCCCATAAACACTGTAGCTGTCGGGGCACCCCATAAACACTGTAGCTGTTGGAGAACCCCATAAACAGTGTAGCTGTTGGGGAACCCAATGAACACTGTAGATGTTGGGGCATCCCATAAACACTGTAGATGTTGGGGCACCCCATAAACACTAGCTGTTGGGGCATCCCATAACAACTGTAGATGTTGGGGCACCCATATACACTAGCTGTTGGGGCACCCCATAAACGCTAGCTGTTGGGGCACCCCATAAACACTAGCTGTTGGCCTACCCCAGGGTTTCCACTTTGGCAGTTTTCCTGCACTGAAATTTTGATGGTATGTTGGCATTTTTGTAAGTGACAATTAACTATTTTTTTTAAACATATGTTGAAAATGAAGTTTGATAATATGTGAGTGTACGGGGGGAAAAGACAAAATTTGATGTTTGCAGACAATTTGACAGGTTTTTTCTGTCTGATTTGACATAACATTGGAAGATAATCTGGATATCCTGTCTCGGATAGTGCTCAAGATGCAGGCATCCTGGTCACTATGCATGGCTCAGCATGGATCAGGAAATGCTATGGACGAATCCAAGGGTGGTTTCTCCCATTTCACAGGTTTTGGGTCATTAATTATATTATCCATTGTTGTGTTTGAATTTGCAGGTAAAACGAAAACGGGAGAGTTGAGTATTGTCCCTTTCACCATCACTCTGTTGTCACCCTGTTTACGGCAGCTCCCTCACTTATACTATGGGGTCAAGGACAAGGTAAGACAGACTTGACCTTCAAATGGTTTGATGTGTACGGAAAAAGACTAGAATTACTTTATTTGGGAAACAGGGATCCTGTGCAGCTCTTTAACTCTAGGGATCTCTTTGGGAAAAGCACAGGAATTCAATGAAATATGAAAATTTTCCTTGAAAAACTCTGGAATTTTTATTCGTGCCCTGGAAATCCTACCAGCCCGATATTAAAAAAAAATGTTTCTTTTGTATGTTCTGTGAAATGCAAGTGTAACTGGCCCCAAGCAAGAATCTATTAGTATTTGAATGATATAGTGAATTTGTTTGTCCTGGAATTTACCAGTTTTGCCTTGGAAACCCTCGATTAATTTGTAGAAAAGGGTGGAGAAAGCTGGGGAATTGTTGAGCTGACATCACTGTGTGTTTGGAATGTACCATTGTGTTTTTTACCACATGATAAGTGTGAACAAGGACAAATACAGACGTGCCCAGGTCCTGTTTAAAAAGAATTGTGATTAATCATATAAAGCAAGGATGGACAATGTGACAGTACGCTGCCAGTGTGGGTTCGATTCCTACTATAGACAGTTCACTTTTGTCTTTGGTTATTTTTCTGGCGCTTTTTTTAAAGGGACCGTTCTCTTTTTAAACTCTTCAAATGGCCTGTTTTCACTTATGTTATTGAATAATCCTGTTTTCACTAATGTTATTCAATAATCCTGTTTTCACTATTGTTATTGAAGTTATTTTGAAACTCTTCAAATGGCCTGTTTTCACTTATGTTATTGAATAATCCTGTTTCTTCACAATATGTTTTCCTTTTTTTCTCTTTTAATGTCCTGTTTTTCTTGGGTTGGAAGACCCACAAATAGATATTTCTCAATTGTTTTATTTATATTCTCTTGTCCCTAAAAAAATGATAGGAAACCCGATTCCGACAGAGGTATTTAGATCTCCTCATCAACGAACCCGTGAAAGAGATTTTTATTACAAGAGCAAGAATCGTCTCTTATTTGCGGAAGTTTTTTGATGACCAAGGATTTTTAGAGGTAAGATTTTTCAATATTTTCAAATTGCAAATTCAATGTTTTCTGCTTGTTGACAATATGATGAATACATGTTTGTTTAAATAAGATGAACTTTGGGGAGTGTGGGGCTATCACCAGATCTTTGTCCCATTTTTGTCTTCCTTTGACTTTGACAAAGTGTTTTGTGTCATTTGTTTGTTTGCTCGCACTCCATTAACACCGAGAACAGTGTCAGAGCCAGCCCTATCTTCAGTCATAAGAGGCACACAAGATACCCGCCATAAATGCAGGCACCCCAACCAACAAACATGACTGAACCCAGAGCCTGAAAAATCTATGGATCAAGAATTTCTGACAAGCAGGTGATCGGCCCTCTTTGTCCTTAACTCTTTACTGGCACCATGAACAATACACTGAACAGTATTAATCAAAGACAGGCCAATAAACAATTTACGGTAGCCCTTGTAGGTACCCCTTAGTCATTGATAAAAATCTGGGAGGTTATAACACTCTGGGCAGTTTTGTGTGATTGTAGGTGAATAGTCTTTCTTTCTTTATCAATAACCTTTTAGTACCTTTCGGTGTAAGGTAGGTGGATATTTGTGTATGATATATATTGATGTGTTATCTCTTCCTTATACTATGTGTTTTGTGTGATTGTAGGTGGAAACCCCCATGATGAGTTTGATCGCTGGAGGTGCCACTGCCAAACCCTTCATCACCCACCATAATGATTTAAACCAAGACCTGTACATGCGTGTCGCACCAGAACTCTATCTCAAAGTACGTAGCTCTTAGTAGTAAATCATTTTGGTTACGTTTAAAGATATTAGTGTTACACCCTTAGCAACTCATTGTAGGTCATAGGTCTTGGGTCATATAGACATTTTGATTGAATTGTAGGTTGTATAGACATTTTGATTGAATTGAAGGTTGTATAGACATTTTGTTTGAATTGTAGGTCATATAGACATTTTGATTGAATTGTAGGTTGTATAGACATTTTGATTGAATTGCAGGTCATATAGACAATTTGATTGAATTGTAGGTTGTATAGACATTTTGATTGAATTGTAGGTCATATAGACATTTTGATTGAATTGTAGGTTGTATAGACATTTTGATTGAATTGTAGGTTATATAGACATTTTGATTGAATTGTAGGTTGTATAGACATTTTGTTTGAATTGTAGGTCATATAGACATTTTGATTGAATTGTAGGTCATAGGTCATATGGACATTTTGATTGAATTGTAGGTCATATAGACATTTTGATTGAATGGTAGGTCATATAGACATTTTGATTGAATTGTAGGTCATATAGACATTTTGATTGAATGGTAGGTCATATAGACATTTTGATTGAATTGTAGGTCATATAGACATTTTGATTGAATTGTAGGTCATAGGTCATGTAGACATTTTGATTGATTGAAGGAAGATATGGCTGAGGGAAAGAAAGGAATGGAGAACAAGAACACAGAAAAGAGAGTGGTGTTGAAGATTTCGGTTTTATTATTTCAGATGCTTGTTGTCGGTGGCCTTGATCGAGTGTATGAGATTGGCAAGCAGTTCCGCAATGAAGGCATTGACTTGACGCACAATCCAGAGTTCACCACCCTCGAGTTTTATATGGCCTACGCTGATTACAATGACTTGATGTCTATTTCAGAAACTCTGCTCTCGGGTATGTTATGGAAGATAGCAGAATCATCAGTTATGGATATGATAGAGTTTGACTGTTCGCTAGGTTTGATGTAAGAAAATGCGAGAGAAATAGGTGAGGAAAGATAAAGCAGCGCTAGATTTTAGATTTTAAAAATTATTTTTTTTAAGTTAAAATTTCTGATCTTCGCATTTTTGGGTGTCTTAGATTTTTATTTTATTAATGGTAAAATTTCTAATCCCGTGATTGTATGTCGTCGTTAGGCATGGTGAAGCAGCTGAAGGGAAGTTACAAGATCCAGTATCATCCCGACGGCCCAGAAGGGGAAGCCGTGGAGGTTGATTTCACTCCTCCTTTCAAAAGAGTTCCTATGATTCCAACGTTAGAGAAAGAAATGGGAGTTACTTTCCCTGATGCCTCAAAGCTTGGCACTGAAGGTATGTGGGGGTGGATTGTGGGGATTTGGCAGTGTTTTCCACATTTCCATTTTTTTTCCAATACAATAGTTTCTGTCTTAGTGCCTGCTTTTCAGGTGAATCCTAATCAAAATTGTCACTCTGTGTGTCTGCCATCTCGTCAATAAAAAAAAGGGAAAGAAATGCACACTAATTGTTGTTAATGGATTTCGTCAGATCACTTGTCTTGACACAACACATTGTAACTCATTGTGTTCATTGTTAATTAAAATCTCACCTTGTTACCATGAATAGCTTTTATGGCCCTAGACTAACAAATGAACAACAAAGATTGACCAATAAAACATGTCTCGGTTACGCTGCTTCCCGGACACATGAGGCAGAAACTACTGTTGTGGATTTATTTTACGGCTCTGTCCTGGCGATTTCTTGTCTTGTGGGATTGCCTTTTATGGTCAGAATCATCAGTTATGGATATGATAGAGTTTGACTGTTCACCATGTTTGATGTAAGAAAATGCAAGAAAAATATTCGTACAGTGAAAAGGTGTTGGTTGCAGGAAGTTAATAAATGATGAATGCTCTTGCATGAATCGTTCATTAGACCGGCTGGAACCCGAGCCAACTATGCCATCATCTTTTATTTATTGATTTGATTTTACTATATTGCCCGCAGTGATAGAGCCTCCCAGTTTTTATCACTAGCTGAAGGGGTACCCACAGGGGCTACAGTAATATATTTATTGGCCCGTCTTTGGTTAATACTGCTCAATTTAGTGCTTATAGTGCCAGTAAAGAGTTGTGGACACAGTGGGCTGATGACCTGCTTGTCTGAAAATTCTTTGATCCATAGAAGTTCTGATGAGTTCAGTCGTGTTTGTTGGTCGGGGTGCCTACAGTTATGGCAGGTATCTTGTGTGCCTTTCGTGACTGAACACTGAGCTGGCCTCAACACTGCTCTGCAGTATTAATGGGGTTCGATCAAACAAACAAATGATACTATATATTATATGTTGTTGTCCTTACAGAGGCCCGCAAGTTTCTGGATAATTTGGCAGCCAAACACCAGGTTGACTGTCCTGCTCCAAGAACTGTAGCCAGGTTGTTAGATAAGGTACTGAATCACCTCTTGTTTGTAACATCGTTGTTTTTAACAGTTAATTTAAAGAGTTCTAAAGTTGTTACTTTTATGCCATTGGCAACACATTATAGGTGGGATCTCCGATTTATAGTCTCTGCCAGGAATAGACTCCGTAAGGAATTTAGCGGGTCGGAGCCAATGTTCCCTCTAAGTTTTCCTAGTCTGTGTGCGTACATTTTTGCTGTTGTGCAAAGTTTGGCTGCATTTGAATGTTGTGGCTGTCGTTTTTCATTGGTGTGTGCAGACATTTCTCCCTGGTGTGCGCGCACACAGCTTAGAGGGAACATTGGCCAGAGCCATAAAAACTTTAAAAAAGTCCAAAGGAAACAACCCCCATATCATTGCCTGGATTCAAACCCAGGACCCCTACGCATGAGGTGAAAGCATTGCTATGATACCCCCATTCTATGATACCCCCAACATTTGATTAATTGAATTCTTTTTTGTATTTGATAACAATGAAGACAAACAAATAAGACTGTCTCCTCTTTTGCAGTTTTTATTTTGGTAAGCCACGAAACATTTGACAGACGATAAGAGGAAGGTTGTTTGTATTTTAAATAGATGTTCAATTTTTCTTCATTCTTTTTTTTCTTCCTTTACCTCTATGCCCGTATAGATGGTGGGTGATTTCATTGAAGATAAGATTGTCAACCCAACGTTCATCACGGAACATCCCGAGATCATGAGCCCACTCTCCAAGGGGTTGGTATTGGTTTATTGTTTATGAATGAATGGTGGGAGGGGATAAACAGACTTCCTTTGTAACACTTTGTAACTATTGGGGGGTGTCAAGGATTTTCGTCTTCTTTGTTCAACTGTTACTGTTACTGCTACTACCACTACTAACACCTCCAACGTTAATACTACTACATCATTTTCTTAAAAAGAGGCCAGCTAGTGAACTTGTTGATAGTTTAGTAGACTCGGAACAAGAAGGGGGTTGTGTTGGGCGTTTGTTTAATTGTTTGTGGTAATGTCAGTCCTCTCCTTTATGGCACACCTTGTTGTGGTGGAGAGGCTTGAGTGGTCTAATGACTTTGAGGGCTATACCAAAC